>MU159095.1:30171-175651 GCA_015888305.1 Antheraea pernyi | reverse complement strand
GTTTTTCTACTTCCCTGTATCTTTATTAATCTTTAATTCTTTAAATGTTATAATTGCGGAGTGTTAAAAGTGTGTAATTGTTATTGCTTATCCTAAATTTAAATTTCATTATATTAAAATAGTTTGCACATACATTCAATAGGAGTATCTTGTTTTGTATTTATCTGCGTCTACAGCTTAATGGTATCTTATAATATATGGTTAGTATTATATATTCTATTACTTTTTTTTTCCCCCAAGTCTAGAGTTTTTTTTTTCTAGCCAAATGTTTTTTTTTTATTATTAGTTCCTTACATAGGTGTCGTGGTTCTCAGATATTAACACTTATATTAATTCAAAGTCGGAGTATTAATTAAATACATTTTTATAAAGTCTATTAATCAATCAAACGTATGATGAGTTACAAAATATAAATATCATTACATGCACACAGACCCCTATACTACGCGTCGTTAGTCCAATGTAAGCGCTATACGGCCGGTTACGCTTACTAGCATGTCATCACGCGGAATTATAAATTTATCTCCTGCCAAAAATACCGCTCAGCGCGCCTAAAGTAGTTTGCACTTCAAAAAATCCCAAAGTTTTGTGTAATAAGCTTCGGCACAACTTTTACCTATTAATTCAGACGTTTGCGTTAGTTGGTATTTCATAGCACAGCTCGCTTGTTGAAATGAGGACCGAAGTTAATCGAGTTTCGAGTTGTCGTGATTCTGATTGCAATAAAATAAATTGACATAGATTCATAGTTTTATCTGAACGTCATATCCAGTTCTAATTTGTATAATGGGGGTATAATTTCTGTGAAATTTCTGTACATATCTTATGTTTGATTCTTGTACCAAATCTTGTAAAAATTATAATAGACGTTAGTTTTTCTCTTCCGTCTGGAATAGATTGGCAGCTACCACGTCTTTACTGCAACAAAAACGTTTGATTTTATTTGTCCGAGTCTACATAAAAAAGTTACACCTCAAACTAGTAATAGAGAGAGAGCGAAATATTAGTAAATAGATTGGCAGCTACCACATTTTACTGCAACAAAAAAGTTTGATTGTTGCAGTAAAGACGTGGTAGCTGCCAATCTATTCCAAGCGAAAGTGCAGAGTAGCGTCTACTATAGTATTTAATGATGGATTTCCGCAAAGTAACACCTTCTTCAATCAAATATCTTTGTAAGAGTGGATGGAATACGTAAGTAAATCACTTTTATAATCAACAAAAAATTGTTAAACTATATTACACTTTATTTATTTAAAATTACTAGTGGGCGTCCAGTGGTCGACATTTGACCATAGTTAATTGATTTTTTAAAGTGTGAACTTTATTAGGGTTCTTTTGTTAACTTACTTCTAAAATCAAAGGTTTTTATCATGGTTACTCAGTTATGGCTGCCGGTAAACGTTGCGTTTATTGGTGCATATCGAACCTTAACAGGCAAAGATATTGATTTTCAAATGTTTTGTTTTTGCCTAGCTTTGAAACGCCACTAAAACATCAAATTAGTATTGCCACACATTTTTATTATTAACAATAATGTGTCAGATGTATTTTTTTCCCAGATCATTCAGTATTTAATTTATTATTATTTATTTTATAAATATTTTTATCGTTAATTTACAATTGAACTCTATCAATTTGATATTTTATAATGTAAACTATACTGACTGTATAGTAAACGTCTACAAAAAAGGGAAAGTAATTTGGTTCCAACTGGGGTCCATAGACCCCTCAAGTTATTTTTTTACGTTACCGCCAATATATGTAGGTTAGTTTTTATCTTAATTGAACCCCGTAGATGACGCTACGAACGGGTTCTAGGCTTATTTTAAAAGATTTCTCACATACCATCTGGGTACATGTTTGAGTGAGCCCCTTGATAGTTTGGATTTACAATTGGAAACGGTAGGTGTGGCTGCAATCGGGTTTTAGGTTTAAAAATACAATTGAAACCGGTGATAACCGTTTTGGTACAGACGAAGTTGCACGGGTCAGCTAGTAATGTATATAATTATTGCTTCGAGTGCTAATTGATATGAAAACCAGACTATTTACAGTATTTACAAATTGTGAAAATTAATTAATTCTGACTATAATTGATTTAAAAATTCAAAAAATACACAGTTATTCCCTTGTTTTTGTTTTTCATTTTTGTTAGCAGTCCTTCCTAGAAGCCTCGACTTTTAGTGAGAACAGGGAAATTTTTAGTAATAGATACCTGGGATCTAATATTGCCTTTTCCAACATAAGGCCATATATTTATTTTCTATAGCGCTAGTTACTAGCTTAAAATAATATTGTATATTTAATTAACGTTCATATTGTATATTAGCGTAGAAAATCTTGTAAAATAAAATAAAAATAGGTATCTGTAAATTGCAATGGAGGGACGTAATTTTCCTAGACGTACTTTTTTTTCAAATTCTCCTTCGATGAAGATGATTTTTTCTAAGCCTGACCGAAGACGAAGTTCGATCCAATATCCGGAGATGGCAAGCAATCTGTAAGTGACAGGACTATTTCAATCAATTTTACTATATTTTTCTTAAAATTAAAAACGAACGTTTGTGGGAAAACACAACCCCAATATGGGTTTTAAGCTAGTAGTAGTAAGCTTTGTTAAAACCTTTCTTAAGCGTTACATAATAGGCATTTAAAAAAAAATGTATAGAGTAACATTTATGTAAGTATTTTAAAAAAAAAATCAATTTCATAGACTTAAAAGTTGGTATGGCTAAGTAAGGAATTTCATGGTCGGTATCTACGCGTGTACACGCATTCACAAGTGATTGCTATTAACACATTTTAGCAGTTACATTACTCGTGCGCATCCGATGCGCATGCAACTATTCGCATCTTTATAATCAGAGGAAAAAGCGCTCGTGTAAAGTTTAATCACTTCCGATTCACCGCGCGATATTTTCGTGTTCTAGAGTGTGTGACAAAACGCGCAGTGTTATATAAACACACGTGCTTATATATATATATTATATATCTATACATACATATATTATATATATATATATAAGCACGTGTGTTTATATAACACTGCGCGTTTTGTCACACACTCTAGAACACAAAAATATCGCGCGGTGAATCGTAAGTGATTAAACTTTACACGAGCGCTTTTTCCTCTGATTATAAAGATGCGAATAGTTGCATGCGCATCGGATGCGCACGAGTAATGTAACTGCTAAAATGTGTTAATAGCAATCACTTGTGAATGCGTGTACACGCGTAGATACCGACCATGAAATTCCTTACTTAGCCATACCAACTTTTAAGTCTATGAAATTGATTTTTCTAAAAAAATACTTACATAAATGTTACTCTATACATTTTTTTTTTTTAAATGCCACTGACCTATTATGTAACGCTTAAGAAAGGTTTTCACAAAGCTTACTACTACTAGCTTAAAACCCATATTGGGGTTGTGTTTTCCCACAAACGTTCGTTTTTAATTTTAAGAAAAATATAGTAAAATTGATTGAAATAGTCCTGTCACTTACAGATTGCTTGCCATCTCCGGATATTGGATCGAACTTCGTCTTCGGTCAGGCTTAGAAAAAATCATCTTCATCGAAGGAGAATTTGAAAAAAAAGTACGTCTAGGAAAATTACGTCCCTCCATTGCAATTTACAGATTCCTATTTTTATTTTATTTTACAAGATTTTCTACGCTAATATACAATATGAACGTTAATTAAATATACAATATTATTTTAAGCTAGTAACTAGCGCTATAGAAAATAAATATATGGCCTTATGTTGGAAAAGGCAATATTAGATCCCAGGTATCTATTACTAAAAATTTCCCTGTTCTCACTAAAAGTCGAGGCTTCTAGGAAGGACTGCTAACAAAAATGAAAAACAAAAACAAGGGAATAACTGTGTATTTTTTGAATTTTTAAATCAATTATAGTCAGAATTAATTAATTTTCACAATTTGTAAATACTGTAAATAGTCTGGTTTTCACATCAATTAGCACTCGAAGCAATAATTATATACATTACTAGCTGACCCGTGCAACTTCGTCTGTACCAAAACGGTTATCACCGGTTTCAATTGTATTTTTAAACCTAAAACCCGATTGCAGCCACACCTACCGTTTCCAATTGTAAATCCAAACTATCAAGGGGCTCACTCAAACATGTACCCAGATGGTATGTGAGAAATCTTTTAAAATAAGCCTAGAACCCGTTCGTAGCGTCATCTACGGAGTTCAATTAAGATAAAAACTAACCTACATATATTGGCGGTAACGTAAAAAAATAACTTGAGGGGTCTATGTACCCCAGTTGGAACCAAATTACTTTCCCTTTTTTGTAGACGTTTACTATACAGTCAGTATAGTTTACATTATAAAATATCAAATTGATAGAGTTCAATTGTAAATTAACGATAAAAATATTTATAAAATAAATAATAATAAATTAAATACTGAATGATCTGGGATAGTCAAGTTAATAAAAGTTAATACATCAAAATGTAATCCTTGAGTTGGTTTGCTATTGAAATGAAAGTTATATGTATATATTGTATACAATCTGTCTCTCTTTTAATCTGTCACGACACCTAACCTACTGTACATAGAATCTGCACATCCACAATACGTAAAAATAAAATTAAATAATCATCTCTACCACTTACTTTATCATAACTATATTCTACTTGTATCAAAACTTTTTCACACTCCATTGTGTTTAAGAAAACTATAAATATGAAAAAATATGAGAATCGCGTCGACGCGTCAAATGTCACTTGCCTGTAACTATTCGTCTAAGAGCTAGCAAAGGTATCGACAGTGAATTCAATAAGCCAGCTTTTTATATATCTTATATAAAAATATTGATTTTTAAATAATTTTAGCATATTTTTGTCACTAAATTTGATATGCAATTAAACTGGTTGAAGAAAACTGGTATTAGTATTGCCAGACATTTTTGTTATAGACAATAATGTGCGTAATGCTATTTTTCGTAAATAAAAATAATTTCAAACCATGTTGGGGTAGCCGTAATTTTATTTAGACATAAATAAGTACAAATTTAATCTTCCAGTCACTCATTTACTCAATAGTCAACTTTTTGTACGTGGTAGAGCCACACTGAAGCTATTACTGGTTACAGCATGAATGGATCGGCTCGGCCGGGATAGTACCACCCTCTCACAGAAAACCGACGTGAAGTAACAGTGCTTGCATTGTTGCGTTTCGTTCGGTCAGTGAGAGCGCCGGAAGCCCACCTCCCCTCCTCTTCCCCTTTCCCCTTCCCTTCTCTCCCCCCTCCCAACACAGGCTGGCAACGCACTTGCAACTCCCCTGGTGTTGCAAGTGTCTATGGACGGTGGTGATCACTTAACATCAGGTGACCCACCTGTAAGTGTGCCTCCTATAATAGTCAAAAAAGTCAGACCGATTTATTTCTATAAAAATAATATGTATATAGAATAACTTAGCTACAGCTTTAGTTTAGTGCAGCACTGCCTGCACAATAAAGATAGCGATAATTGTGGCAGCGTATGTTATCGACGCATGTATTTAAGATGGTGTCGTTAATAAAATGAAATATGTTCTCTGCAATGGAAAAAATAAAATGATTTGAAATTAATTATTTTTATTTATAAAATATATCATCGGGCACAATATTGTATATAAAAAATATCTACAATATGTGATAAATTCATGATTTTAACAGCATTTAAAAGTTACTGAAAAAAAATTGTTTCTAAATTTATTTATAAATCAAAATTTTGACCTGTAAAAGTGTGATGCGCTTTAAAAAACACAACGTTAACCGGCTACCAGGTATCCTGAATCCTGTTTGGAAGGGCATAATATATCTTCATATTAAAGAACCAGCTTTTCTAAAATTCTCGTTCTTCCAACGTTGCTGGCTCTTGTACAAGGTGTCACAAAAAAGTCTACTTACATTAACCATAAATTTTTGTTTTTCCTTATCCTGGAGAACTCCCTCCATGTTATGGGATAAAAAGTATCGTAGTTGTAACCTTGTACATTTACATGTACATTTTGTGCAGACAAAAATTTTAAAAGGGTTATTTTTGGCTTCTAAATCGACAACAAAGCCTACCCCTATCAAAATTTTCAAAAAATATTTAATGTACAGATTTGGCCCTGCTACAGTTTTATTATAATATAAGATAAGATAAGATAGATAGATAGATAGATTATACAGCTCATTGATTAATCAAAAATGTAATAGGCTGCATTACCTAAATATAAAATATCAATATTACATGTACACAGGGTGCTACATTACGCATCGCTAGTCTAACGTAAGCGAAATATATCACGAGCATGTCGCCGTCACCGGTGACACGAAATATTAAGGTTTTACTTATGCAAAAACGTTATCGATGCAGCTTCCCTAGAATATCATTGTCACTGGTCACGCAAACCCATAAGGTTTTTTCCCCTACCAAATAAATTTTACTTACAAAATCGCGCAACGCGGCCGAAGAACTTTTCATTACAAAAATATTTTTCTTTAATCTTCTTCATTATATAATAATATCTATAGGTCTTTATATATATAAAGAGAATATAGATTTTCTTTCTTCATTCTTTGAGGCTTAATCAGGTAAAAACTGCCGACCATATTTGCATAAGACTATGACAATTCAGCGCGCGATTTTTCGTAAAGTATCCTACTATAATCTAGGCTACTTATTTTTTTAATTCCCCTTTTAAATTTTTAATTGACCCTTTTTTTATTTAAAAGTTTTTTTAATACACAGCGAATTGGGCGGGTATCACATAGTTTATGGAATATTTATAAGTAGATTTAATACTAGCAAGGTAAAAATATTCTTACCGACTTAAGTAAACGGGTGTTTGATTTAACATATGTTACGCGTTTGTTACAAGTATAAAACCGTATACTATCTTGGCCGTTTTAAATATCATACTTTTTCATAATTTTACAGTTAAATATACTTTTTCAAAGACGTACTTTAGCCTCTTGTATATTTGGCCACAAAGTAATACTACTTCTGATAATGGCAATCGAAAAAAATATCAAAGTTCATTCATATGCAATTTCTTTTGTGCCTCTCTTTGTTTCTGCAAAGTAGCCTAGTTAACTTAGTAGCATTTATAATAGAAACATTACTATGTTTAACAATGAATTTGAAGTTGCATTTAATACAGAAACATTTTGAAGCAGCTCTTACGAATTAACCGCTTTAAATGAAAATCAAATCATCATCGTCAACACATAATTCTGTAGGAGATCCACAGCAGAGCCATAGGCTGTTTTTATGTTATAGCGGGCAAACAAACAGGCGGGTCACCTGATGATTAGTGATCACCGCCGTCCATAGACGGCTGAAGCTATTACTGAGTAATAAGTTTCAGCATGAATGGGTCGGCTCGCCCGGAGTAGTACCACCCTGGCGGGTCTCCTGATGGTTAGTGATCACCGCCGTCCATAGACACTAGCAACACCAGGGAGTCGCAAGTGCGTTGCCAGCCTGTGTTTGGAGGGGAGTGGGAGGGATGGGAGGAGGAAGAGGAAGAGGGGAGAGGGCATGGGAGGTTGTCCTCCGGCACTCTCATGACCGAACGAAACGCAACAATGTAAGCACTGTTACTACACGTCGGTGTTCTGTGAGAGGGTGGTACTACCCCGGGCCAGCCGACCCATTTATGCTGAAACCAGTAATAGCTTTAACGTGGCTTTACCACCTATAAGCAGGCTTCTTATCGAAGGAATGTACGGACATAATCATCATGCCAGCCTACGATGTATTTGTGATTTAAAACTACGAGAAATCTAAAGTTATATATTTTTCCACATACATAAGAATCCACTACAAGAATATTTCCATTATGTTTTCCTTCACCATCACCCGATAGTATTACAAATTTAAATTACCTAGTAAATATACGCGAATTTTGACATCGCATTGACATTTCACCGGTCAAACTGTTCGATTACTATGATTCAAGCAAACGCCTTTAAGAAAAAAACAAATCATTATTGTTAACAATAGCCTTGTGATCTGAAATGCCAATTAAACAGACTACATAATATGTCTCAAAAAAACTTTGCGGTAAATCCTTCGTAAATAATTTAGTTGACGTCTCTTTGCTAGTATCATTTGGACGTGATTCGCTACGTAAGATCTTTTTAACTCCATGCAACATTTATCTCACTTGAATTTTTAATGTATATACTTGAAAATGTGTGGAGTTTTTGACGGGATTTTGATGTTTCATGTCGCGGGTTTCATATTTTACTCATAAACTTGTGTAATGTGACTCTATATTTTGTAAAATTGGCAGTGTTTTACGTAATACAGTTCGGGTATTGTGAATAAGTAAAGTAAATAGAAAATAAAACCACGGACCATGAATTCTGAGATACCATAAAAACTGCCCTGGAATGTTTTAACAAGACAGCCACCATCTTGTTGGAACATTGAAATTATTCACACGACACTTATTGTGTAAAATATGTTGTAATCTCAATGGAAAAAAACATTGACACTAGCAAGTCCTTCTGCGAAACCAAAACAAGAAAAAGAAGAATAAAATGTGTGTTATATGTGCTGGATTAATATAGTTTTCTTAATTTATTCTACATGCCACCTCTGCTTGCAGCAGGAACAATTGATTTTATTTGTTTGATGTCTAATCATAAAAGTACAATCTATAAGTAGCAAAAAGAAATCAAAATATTTGTAACTGGATCGGTAATAAAAATAACAATTGAATCCGTAAACAAGGTCGCTATGAAGTTATAGTTATATAATCTACGTGGTACAGCCATGCTGAAGCTATTACTGAGTAATAAGTTTCAGCATGAATGAGTCGGCTCGCCCGGAGTAGTACCACCCTCTCATAGAAAACCGACGTGAAGTAAGAGTGCTGGCATTGTTGCGTTTCGTTCGGTCAGTGAGAACGCCGGAGGCCCACTTCCCTTCCCCCCTCCCTCCTCCCCCAAACAAAGGCTGGCAACGCGCTTGCGACTCTCCTGATGTTGCAAGTGTCTATGGACGGTGTGATCATTTACTATATATATATATAATTTATAGTTAAATAGAAATAAATAAAAGTAGATATATATGTTGCAGATGAGACGTGTGACAATCATAATCGATTACAAGTGTTTCGCTTATCCACAGAACCGAAATAATACCCAGTAAACGTCAAAGCGTTAACATTTTTAACATACACGAGTATATGCTAATAGCATAGTTTGATGCAAATTCATCGTATCTGCACGCAACGTTGTTACGAATCAACGTTTGACCACTTTGGCACCCTTATGCTAGTTGCCATTTCGGTTGCGTCCCTTCCACGTCCACGATTAAGCTTGGTGAAGCCTTCAGGAGTCTTCAGAACCATAACTTATAGTTAATTCGAAGAAGAAAAAAACCAAAGACGTCGCTCACACACCCGCCACCTTCGATTGAGTATATATTAGAAGATGTTAGGTGTTGGAGCGAAACGGTGGAGTGTATTCGGTTATGGTTGTCATAGATACTTTTAACATTTATTATTTACAGCTTCATATTTATAGTGTGAATTATTTAAATTTCATAATTTGTAAATTGAAATTATTATCATTAGTGTATCTTACACATCTATTGGCACTCCGAACAATTATTATAATATAATAATACTTGTTTATACAGTTAATTAATTAATCAAACATATGACAGGCTGCGTAATCGCAATACAAAATATCAATAATAAATATAATAATGTCACTGATGCGAAAACATACCGCTGCCAAAAACACCGCTGAACGTGCCTAGAGAAGTTTTTACTTCAAAAAATCAGAACGATGTAGTTAAGTAAATTATGCCGTTTGTAGCAGAAGGAATTTATCTTGTACAGATAAAACTCAAATAGACTCACCTTATAATCCAGTAGTAGGAGTCCGCCTGAACATTGCCTTTTGGAAATCCTATTGTTTCTCTTTGTAATTGATCCAATGTCTACAATAGAACTCCACTGAAACGCACTGTGGCGCGCTTATACGATATAATATTTCAATAAAAAAAGAAAACTCTGGAAGACTGACGTCATTGTTCGAACAATTCAAAACTGTCCTTTTCTTCGAACCCCAATATTTTTGGTTCCCACGGTCGATAAGCCATAAGTTGTTTATTTGTAACGACCTTTCTTCCGTTGTAACAATACGATATTGAATATTCATATAAAATGTATTTTCTAAATTTGTATACAATTTTAACGTACAGTAGATAATTTCTTAGTTTCTGAGAATTTGCTTTTAAACGCATCTGGTGTAACGCACCAATAGGCGTTCGGCGTCAGATTTTCAACTTGAGAGTGGTAATTAGCCCGGCGAGCATTAAAAAACAGCCCCACCGCCATGTTGTAGCTTCGTCACGGTGTTTTCCTTCATAACAAAGTCTGGGCTCTTTGTAAGGATTCGAAACTATTTCGATCGGCACGATAGATGAATGCACTGCCACAGAGTCAATATTTAATATAATGAAGAATAATCTGCTTTTCTCTTTTCTTGCTTTTTAAAGGTTTATCCGAACTAATATCATAAAAGTGAATAGGAGTTTGTTCGTTACACTTTCACGCCTCAACTAGTCAACCGATCATCATGAAATCTTACATACACGTTACCAGAGGTACAGAAAAGAAAATAGGGCACCTTTTATAAGTTACATCTGCTTTATCGCGAGCGAAGCCGCGGGCAATAGCTTGTCTAATATAAAACAGGTAAAGGGCGTCAACAGGGCCCACCACCTACTTTTTCTTGAAGGGACCTGCATTACCTAACCAAAATGATATTATTTATATTTTTTATTCAACAAAAACTTTTTTTAATAGTTAAATAATAATATATAATTATCACAAGAAGATTGTATTTCGTTTTCTACAGAATCTTTAAAAACCTTCAAAATGAAACCTCGGACATGTGACCCCATAGAAGTAAGTAATTACATCTAACAGTAATTTACATTAAATTTATTGAAACATAAATGTAACAAGCGATTTTATTTGCGTTTAATTCCCTAAAATGTTATCAACTAATGTCAACGTAGTTATGTAAAGTTAAATTTCCTATTAAACATTCCACACGTCTGAACTGCGCAGCAGGTTGCCTCATTAACTTAGACATTCAGTTTTGTGCTTCACAGTATAATGCTCGGTTCTCGTCGGACGAAAACTTCCTCTAACTTGCTTCAATGCACCGCACCGTGTCATACACCCTCCTGCACTATTTCTACGTTCTAAATTGACATATTATTTAAGCAAATTTTGTATAATAATGATCATAACGTTATATTATTCACTCATAAACATTCTCAATAAGTATATCAAAATTTGCAAAAACAATTTTCCAAACCAGACTGGTGATTCTAAAGATTAACTCATTGAAACAGAACAATAAGTTCTCAAAGGTTCAATTAAATCAAGACTTTTTTTTTCTCGAACTGACTATACTATTGACCTGGCAAGGTCTTTACAGCTTTACCGGACTACAAACAATCAAGACGTTTGCTTTTTCTATAACATTTATAAAGAGATATTCAGCTGTAAGGGGATTATATCCTACTCCCGAGGACTAAAATCTCATGGTCTTTTTGGCCACACACCTTTTTGGCCGGGTAGGCGGTCTGCCTCTCTATGACATCCCTTCAAACGCCTTAAAGTAACTGAACCCCACAGTTTTTAATTACACAATTAATTAACATCCTGCTATGTACATCCGTTAAAATTTGTCTGTGAACTTTGGCTTGTCTTATAATTGTATCCAAAAAATAAATCCGTTTCAGTTTCTTGATCAGTTCTTATTACTAAGTTTCTTTCCAAACTGGTGTTAGTCTTTTAAAATTCATATAATCATTCTCAGAGTCTGTATTTCATCAAATATTTTTATTCGATTTAATTTCATTAATATAAAAAACCACACGCATTTGAAAAAAATAAAAATAAAATAATAGATAACTTTTTTAATTCTAACATAGCGAAATAATTATTAACGCGCCAAAACAAAAGAAGGCTGAACGTAAAATAATGCTTGCGTAGTCTCAGTGATAGATGATTAGTGTTTTATATTTTTTTAAGCTACACAATAGTAATATCCATATTTAGAAATCTTCAGGATTTTAATTATACGTGTGATATTCATAAGAGAGAAGAGAGTAATAGTGATTATAGGACTTTCTATTCATGTTAACGATGCCTGCTATCTTACAAATAAAATTATCGCGTACTCAACAAACTAAGTTAGATCAAGTTCCCGTTTGCAATATCACAGAACTATCCTAGAGATTCTCTTGTTATACGAACTCGTTGCATGCGACACGAACTCTGAATAACTCGTCGCCTGCAACTTCTCAAAGTTATTAACAAATATGGAATAGAATATTTCTATCCCGGATCAAACAACTTTATATGATATTTCTTTGCTACTTTTACCTGGAAATGTCTGGCTACCTGGCCTGCCTGCAAAAGAAATGTTTGATTTTATTTGTATTATTAATAAGTAAAAAAATAACCAATGGAAATGACATGAATATTTTCTTCCTGGAAATATAAAATCTCAACGCACAAGCCACGACCCATCCTTGGATATTCTATCAAATGTGCGTCTGGCACAGACAGTCCGTGCGCCCCCCCGTCTTGCCGATCGCGTATATACCTATTGCGCGGTACAGCGGTTGCGGTCAGACTGCAGTATAATTAAATAATAGTGACCCACCCCGGCTACATTATAGTAATATGACTTCATAAGTGTCTAAGTGTTTAATTTGGATTAACTTTTTAGCGGTTTTACATTTAATGTTTATTAAAGCCAATGAAACTTTGTGAGTACAAACACAGCCAACTTTTTATTAATTTGAAATCTGTGATCTCTTCTAGATATGTATTGAAATTATATGGCGTTAAGAGCTATTTTGATCTATATTAAATTGAACATTAAATTAAATTAAATTAAATTTTCATATGGATAGGGCTTAATAATGTACTGGTTAAAATAGCGCTACAAAAAACTTATTATCTTTTATTGGTGAATTTATATGTTTTATTTTTTATACGTTGCCGCGTCAACTCGTCAAATAAGTTTTAGAATCCAACTACACTGATATTTATATATAATAGATATTTATTATATAACACTAGCGGGCCCGGCAGACGTTATCTCGCCCTGATTATAAAAAATCTTGGACAAATCATATACCAAAACGTTCCTCGTGAATCACTTTATCCACTGGTGAACATCGCATAAAGATCCGTTCAGTAGTTTTTGAGTTTATCGCGAACAGACAGACAGACAGACGCGGTAGGAGTTTATTTTATACTATGTAATGATTACTAGCTGACCCGTGCAACTTTGTCTGCTTGTCTTGGTACTTGGTAGTAGGTTACTACCGGTGTCAATTATATTTATAAACGAAAAAAATCTTAATAAACCTAATACCCGATTACAGCGACATGTGCAGTTCACAGTTGTGAATCCAAACTATTCAGGAACTCACTATACCCATTAATGATGTGAGAAATCTTTTAAAATAAGCCCTTTACAGCATCACCAATCGGGTCCAGTTTAGTTGTTTGTTCTATAAGAATTAGTAAGTATACGTGAAATTTGCATCCAAACTTAATCTTGTCAAATTGATTTTACTTTTGACACATAGCCCATCATCTTGTTGACTGAGATATTAAACTTAGATATATATGGTGTCGCAGACTTCTTTGTAAAAGTAATGAATATTTTTGCCCAAGAACTTACTCTTTTATTTCAAACCGTTCAAGCAGCGCACGTCATATTATAGAATATTGCTAATTTTAATTACATTTATCGTGATCAATTATTGAAAATATATATGTAGCAAAAAAGCTGTCTAATATACTTTTCTAACAGTGAAAGAACTTCAAAAATCGGATCAGTAGTACCAGAGATAGAGATGTAGTAACTTACAAACTCACTAACTTCAACTTTTTAATATTGGAGTTTAATAGCTACGATTTCTATCATTGTCAAGTCAGTCATGGGAGAGTCACTTTATAGGTAGTATTAAATTATTATTGTATAATTTAATTCTTCCCGATTAGGCCCCTGAAATACACAAAGACAAACACAACACATACAGACATCATGCCTTAAATAAATATATATTTACATAATAATTACTGTTAGTTATTGCGTTACCTTAAAGTTTAATTTTGTTAAAACTTATAAAATTAGCCAGAGTTTTAACAAAAGGAAAAAATACACATCTATGTGTTTTGTCAAAATCTGACGAACGTGGTATATTGTTAAGTAAAATATCATACAATATAATACAAAATAGGGCAATTGGAAAAAATGTGTTCTAGAGTGCCTTCATCCAACCCAACATATTGAGTCGTTCCTGATTCTGAGCTCTGCAAGATGGACTGGAGCACACCTTTACAGATAGATTGTCAGTCTACAGATAGTAGACGCAGCAAGCTTGTAACAGTTACGAAGCTTATAAAGCCATGGCTTACTTGGAATGTTATCCTGAATATATAATAATAATAATAATAAAGTCTTTATTTAACAAAAATGATTTACATGGCATAAAAATCAACCGTAGATTCCCACACTAGGAACTGAATCCTGTGTCGTGGGTAATCGAACAAAAATCGAACAGTTATGTGCCTTTACATACAACGGATAAGAAGGTGCAGAAGCTCTTGTTTTATGGAAGCAAATATAGTGGGTTTTGGAGAAATTTATTGTAAGTAAATTGCTTCGTAACCACTTCGTAATTTTTGATAGACCTTGATTTGCCTGCAATATCACATCTTTCCATGATTTGCCAGTAAAAAATAATAGCAGTATCGTCGGCATAGCTAATTGTCTGGGAATTATCTGATGTTTCTAATACATTAGCAATGTCATTAAGGTAGATAATGAAAAGAGCAGGGCCCAAAATATTTCCTTGCGGTACACCGAAACATAAGTAGCTAGTATCGCTGACAGCGTCACCCACCGATACAAATTGTTTTCTATTTTTGAGATAGCTTGGAAACCAATTTAGGGCAATGCCTCAAATTCCAATGCGTTCAAGTTTGCTAAGCAGGAGGGGATGCGAAACTGTATCAAAAGCTTTAGCTATGTCAATAAAATCCGTATCCGTATATCCGGAAGCATACGATTTGCCATTAATTTGGTTGGATGCATACCAGTTTGAGATCCATGAAGCAAACAAAGCAGTTTTGTTTGGAGAGGATAAATCCTGAACATAGGTATTATGTTATTCCTGTTCCTAATATCTGTTACCTCCAATAGAACTTGTCTCCATTGGACCTCATAAATCAGAATGAATTAATTGGAGCAATCCAGAAGCTGTAGTACCAATATTTTTCAATCATTTACTGTTGATAGCAATGCTGGTGCTTCGGTAACATTATTTAATATAAACATGTTATTGCGATGCAAAGCTGTCAATATTAATTTATTATTTTGATATATCTGAGAACTATCTCTCTCGAATTTCACTTCACAGCTATTATTTACCATAAAACTTACAGAAAGTAAATTTACTGTTAGTGTGAGTGTGAGTAGTAAATAAAACATCTCTGACCTGTATAGTCCGTAATATGCAATCTAAATCTCTTATCTGAAAATTCACCTTACCACTGCCTTATACTGCTACTGTCTTATTGTCTGCAACTTTAATGTTGTTGATAGTAAATGGAGAAACATCATACATCCAATTCCTATTATTGCACATATGCGATGATGTTGCGGAATCAACATACCAGCAGTTTCCATCCAACTCAGCAGCAACTGGAAAAGCAGCATAAAAACCATGATTTTTTTTAATTAACACTGTTTGAAGAATCCTTCTTTTTATCTTTAAAATAGCAATCCCTACTTATGTGCCTGTACTTGTTACATACAAAGCACCGTGCGCTTTTGGGTTGCCTTTTTTCTTGTGATCGGTTATGTGGACTTTTCGGAGTTGATTTTGATATATTTTGTTTATTATATAACTTGGCATAGTAGTCCTTAATATGCCATCTAAATCTCTTATCTGAAAATCCACCTTACCACTGCCTTATACTGCTACTGTCTTATTGTCTGCAACTTTAATGTTGTTGATAGTAAATGGAGAAACATCATACATCCAATTCCTATTATTGCACATATGCGATGATGTTGCGGAATCAACATACCAGCAGTTTCCATCCAACTCAGCAGCAACTGGAAAAGCAGCATAAATACCATTTTTTTTTAAATTAACACTGTTTGGATCCTTCTTTTTATCTTTAAAATAGCAATCCCTACTTATGTGCCTATACTTGTTACATACAAAGCACCGTGGGCCTTTGGGTTGCCTTTTTTCTTGTGATCGGTTATGTGGACTTTTCGGAGTTGATTTTGATATATTTTGTTTATTATATAACTTGGCATAGTAAGCAATAGAATCTGAAACCTTGCCCTCTTCTAATAACTTAGTTTTTACACAATTAGCAGTAGTATTCACACCAGAGCTCTCTAAATCTATTAAAATCGGTTTGTAGTAATCAGGGAGGCCAGCGAGCAGCAACGTACCGAGCCACTCGTCTCCAACTACAAAATTGATATTCCCTAATTTATGATCTGTTGACATTACCTTATTAACGTACTCTTCGACACTCGAGAGCAATTTTCCAAATTGGTGGTAATCAGATCTCTTAATAAACCTACCTTTCTACATAGCCCTGAGTCATCATTACCTTTACGAGTTTTGTCCAAACCTGTTTCGCTGTTGTAGCCTCCTGAACATGAACATAGTTCAGTTAACTATCTAACTAAAAGGTCTACTAACAGTATTATTTTCGATTTTGCTTTCATATTTTTCTTGCCATCGGATACATAACTTAAATCAGGTTCAATCTTCTGCCACAATTCTTCATGTTCCAGATAATTTTTTACGACAAATTTCCAACTTTGGTAAATTTCTCTTTCAATTAGCTTCTGAATCGTGCCTACTGATATTCGTGATTCCATTTTTATGTGTTTTTCGCCAAAATTATATTGAAACAAAAGACCACGCTGGTAATGGGCGATTGTGAAAAAATTCTAATTTTATTCTGATTGAATCGCAGCACTTTAGTATCGAATTATAGTCCGAGTCAAACGTTTATGGCCGCTCTGAATATAGCTTTAAGTTCGGTCTTGCGCATAGTACAGTCAAGAGGTTAACACAAAACAAATTCAGAAAATTATTATAGCATGTAGTATATGTAGCATTTACGTTTATTAATATTTAACTAGTCTCGATATTATACGTACCGTATGTCTTAATGAATCAGGTCTTAATGAATTATGATTCAAGTAGATATTTGCCTGTTACATTGTTACTGCTTTCAGAAGATTGTATGTATGTGAAATGAAAGTTTGATTCTGATTGTGTCGTCTTCTAAACGGTTTGACAGCTTATTATGAAAACCTGTTTATATGAATTGAGCAGACATATACATACATACAAGATATATAAATAAATATAATATTTACAAATAATTAGAGATAAAAACGAACAAACAATAAAAATTAAATCATTACTGGGGTAATTACTTAACAGTAAAAACTAGAAACGTAGTCGAGCTAGAGAAACCTAGGGAAGATCTGTGCTCACAGAGTGTACGAAAATTGGGCTTACTTGGAGTGAGGTGAAGAGTCAAGCGATTGACAGATCGAGATGGAGAAGCATTGCGTCTGCCCTTTACTCCGATAGTTTGGGGACATAGGATCTCAAGAGAGAGAGGAAAAACTAGAAATGGACGAGCTCAATAATAAAGTAATAGATAAAGCTAAAATATTAACAGTTCGCCCCATCATGTATTTGTCAATTATAATTAAATCCAAATAACATTTAATCATCTGGTTTGTGAGTTTTGGGAGATCGCTTACTTTAATTGAATGATCCCCTTTATGCATTATTTATTTTGTGGTATACATCTAGTAGCATGTATTGTGCAGATATTACGCGTGTTGCAATACCGTTATTGTGAATGAAATACATTCATAATAAATAAATAATTTGCAATACAAATAAAATAAACAACGCCTTTCATAGAAACAACATTTTTCGAAGTGGATGGGTCTTCTAATAATAATAAATATTGAAGGAAAAGAAAAAAACGAAAATAGCAATAATATGTATTAACAACAACAAAACTAAATTAACTTCTGAATGCGACAGTACTGCAACTAGTATTGGCAGGACTCATGTGTCAACGTGGGCGAAATAGGGGGCGAGGTACGCGCGCGGGCGTGCTTGGTCCTCTTTTACCTCACTACGTCCCTCTGATACCTAAATTTGTATTCTGCGCATCTACTTCAGAGCGGTTAAAATATTTGACGCGGACTATACTTTTCTATATACTTTCGGATATATCTGGGCCCATAACCTGATATTTTATGAAAGAATTTATTACAATTCCAGAACTATTAAAGGAAATACACAAACTGAGCAATAATCTTATATATTTTAACAAAACAGTTATGCTACAGAATAATCTATCATGTATACGTCAATAATACAAATATATATGTTGTTTTAATATAACCAAAGATAGGTGGCCAGTGTTGAGCCCAGTGTTGCAATTAATTCATTTCAACAATTATTATACATTTGTATGTACATATGTAAGAGGTTATACGTGTGTGTATATATAAATATTAGGGTGGTCCTTATTTAGGGAATATTCTAATAATTCTTCGGGATAATCCTAAATAGGTTCCAAATGTATATAAAAATTTAGTGGCTGATTGTAGCTCTGTATTTTAAAATTAATTTTTGTCCCACGACATCAAAGGTTTTAAATGGAAATAATAAGGGTTATGTTATTACTTTGGAATGTTTATATGACATGTGCTAATGAACACATTATATCGGTACATGAATATTTGCTATTTGCTGTGAGCAAATTTAAAAGTCTACAAAAAGCTTTCTTGTAATTTTTTGCTGTCTTCACTGGTTCAAGAGTTATTCGAAGTCAAAATCAAAGTTTCAGCCAGTTCCCTGGTTTTCATTTTTAACGTGTTTATTGTGTACGTAAATGAGTAGATTGATGTTTAATGTATTCATTTTATTTGTTCACTATAATGTTTTATGTATTTTTAGTTGTATTCCAACGTTAAGTCTATTTTATTACTATATTTTTTAGTTTATTCATTTTATTTCTTCTTTTATATTTGCACTACCAATAATAACTTTTATTCTTGATAACAATACCGGTGGTTATCTGGAAGAGAATACCTTGTGGTTTTAAGCTTGTCAGTGTACAAACAAAAAATGTCGTGCCAGTCTTAAGAACTGCCGACAGAAGTGAAAACTCGAAAACAATGGAATAACCGTGTTCTCTTTTGAATTTCTAAATTAATTATAGCGTGAATTATTTTTGTGTCATAGTTTGTATATTTAAATTATTAACATTCGTTTGGTTATGACATATATTGAAACTCGAAGCAATAATTATATACGTAATCATATAAGTTTATTAATCAATGAAACATATGGTAAGCTGCAAAATATCACTATTAAATGTACACATGGCACTATACTGACGCAAGCGCAATACGGTCGGTCACGCTGGTAGCATGTAGCTGACGCGAAACCATAAGTTTTTATCCAGACGAAAAATACTGATCAACGCACCTAAAGACGTTTTCCCTTCGAAAAATGCAATGAAGTATTCATTCATAGATAGTTGACGGAACAAAAAATACTACAGAGATTATCAGATATATTAACAGATTTACGTTTAGTTGTTGAGTTGTCATTTCGTATAATTACATGTTGGTACTATAAAGAGAACATTTCGTTACGTTTTCTTTAGCTAGTTTTATCTACTGTAACTTTTTGTAACTTATATTGGTAGTACAATATGTTGACCGGACTCATTAAAGGCTTACAGTTTTGTGTCGCGCTTCAACCTTTCCGTATTGAAGAATTGTTTTCGTTTGTTTCCATATTGTTAAAAGATAACACGATATCACTTTAACTTAGAAATGAAACAAAAATGACTTGCTACGATATTTATTAATTGATTTATATGAGATTTAAGATTACATTTTACATCAAACATCGTTGAACGACTAATAATACTGATTACATGTTTTTTTTTCTTTTTCTTTTTTTGTTGAACAATCTTTTTTTTACATTTTCGTTTTTATTCGATTACATATACATTGAATGATTACACGGATTAATTTCTTATACTATTTGAAGATAAATATATTCTTATTACCCGAGTATATATTAAGCATTACTGAATATCACATTGCGCTTTGAAATGTGGCTATAGGCTTTAAGTACCATGGCTGAATAAACAAAAAAACATTAACGAACAATATTTTCTATAGTAAGGTTAACCACATGTTTAAAGATTAAAATTATTTTCTTATTGCATACTACCAGAAGATTCGAATCGATTTCGATGTCGATTAAAAAAAGTTGTTTTCGAAAACATTAGAATTGAATACTCCAAAAGATGAAAAATACATATCATTGATATATATAGGTCGTATACGTGAATTATATCTCTATCCTATAAATTGATTAAATAGACATTAATATCATATGATTATTACGCTAAATAATTATATAATTAGTGCTAAGTACACATTTTTAATGTTTAATGAAATTGCGATTGCATCGCTGCCGCTTCCCCGGGCCGCCAGTACGGGGTGTTGCTTATTTGTCCTCTCAATAAATTTCGCCACAAATACGGGATATTGTTTATTTGTTGTCTCACAATAAATTCCGCTGCCAATATGGGATTTTGTTTATTTGTTTCTCACAATAAATTCCGCCACCAAAAAGGGGTATCGTTTATTTCTCGTCTCATTATAAATTCCGCCACTAACACGGGATATTATTTATTTGTCATGTCACAATAAATTTCACCGCTAAAACACACTTCCCATTGTTTATTTTTCGTCTCACAATAAATTTCTAACCTAACCCACAATTCTAGTGGTCTAATTATGTATTAATATTTTAAAGAATATTAACAATAACCTTAAATTTAGAGTACAATTGATTAAATATCTATACGAGAGTGGATTATATATTTCCTTAATAAACATCTCGAGCACGATTTAAATAGTGTTTTCGATATCAAAAGCTAATGTGCCGGTACCTTTGTTATCGCATTATTTATCTCGTGTCTATATGTTTCATATTACTTATAAATTCACGTCAGCTGACGTAATAGTTGGATAATATCATATCCAACTACCAAAATCTACTAATATTTTGCTTGTACTGATAGGCATTTTTTAAGGATACAATTAAGTTTCCCATTCTTTATATTAATTACTACAAATTTTAAGAAGATTAATATGAAAGGTTATATACTTTTACTACACACTATAACTACACTACTACACATTATAATAATTTCCCTTAACGAACAATTCAGAACAGACCGACATAAAACTAACAAATAAATAAGGGCTCATTAGTACTTGTGGTTTTATACAGTCTTACTTATTATTGTACAAGCCAAATCGAACCCAAACTATTCCAACGGTAATATCTCTCCTGTTATACACAATTACAATAATAAGTACAAATCTGAATATGCGTTAAGTTTGTGTTTAAGTCGATGGCAGATCTATTTATCTAAGTACGCTGTTATACGTATGTACATATTTATATATTTTTAATACTGTATCAATGCTTTTATCTGATGTTAAGTTAAGGTTATTAATAAGTGAAATTAAAGCGGACCTCGCTGCCCGAGGTTTGCCGTTAATAGCGAGCTACTGTTGAGTACTAAGTTAGGATGCCTCTTGTCTTAGTAACTTTGCATATGGGCCTACCAGTTTTATGGAGTAAATAATATAAATATAGCAAATAGCGATGATATTATGACCATATGTTGGCTGTAATATTCCATGAATGTCCAACCTTTTTGATATTTTAATTTTAAACTTTATAATGTAATGAAAGCTCTATATTTAATTTAGACAAAAAAGAAATAGAATGTTAGATTTTGACAGTGGGAATGAGGTTTTTGATTCGTAATAAAAAATGCTAAAATTGAAAGGACGGTTTAAACACTTGAAATTATAATCTATAAGTAATCATATCTATTGTAATTTATAAAATTATTTAAATGTGAATTTGTTTGTTTGTTACGCTTTTACGTCTTAACTACTGAATCGATTTTCATGAAATTTTATCCAGAAAAAGAACCGTTCCTTATGGATAGATCAAACCTACATTAATGCGAGTGAAACTACGGGCAAACGCTAGTATATATGCGGTGAGTATTACGATGTTTTGCAGTTAAAAATAATAATTTATTTAAAATATACAAAAATATGGTAGTAATTAGTACTAGATACTTTTTATAGAGGAAAAACAAACATTCCCGAAGGATAAGCTGCGAGGAAAAGCTAGCTGAAAATAAAACACGCGATCGTTGTTGCAGTAAAGCTCAAAAATTGTTGATTTTTTAAAAATCAAAGGAGGCAGACGAACAGGTTGATCAACTGAAGATAAGTGATCACCGTCGTCCATATACACTAGAAACACCAGGGGAGTCGCAAGTGCGTCGCCAACCTGTGTATTGGGGAGGAGGGAGGTGAAAAGAGAGGGGGGACGTGATGGGAGAGGGGGGAAAGGAGGTGGGCCTCCGGCGCTCTCACTGACCGAACGAAACGCAACAATGCAATCACTGTTACTTCACGTCGGTTTTCTGTGAGAGGGTGGTACTACCCCGGATGAGCCGGCCCATTCATGCTGAAACCAGTAATAGCTTCAGCGTGGCTCTACCACCTACAGAAGAAGAAGGATATCTTGACTTTTGAAAGCATGTATTAATCTTTTATTTGCTCATTTGTGATTATCTTATGAAGGGTTATAGTAGTTATTAGTACTGGATACTTTTTATAGAGAAACAAGAAACATTGCCGAGGGATAAGCTGCGAGCAAAAGCTAGCTGAAAATAAAACACGCGATTGACAGGTGGATCACCTGATGATAAGTGATCACCGTCATCTATATACACTAGCCACACCAGGGGAGTCGCAAGTGCATCGCTAACCTGTATATTGGGGAGAGGGAGGTGAAGGGAGAGGGGAAAAAGAGGTGGGCCTCCGGCGCTCTCACTGACCGAACGAAACGCAACAATGCAAGCACTGTTACTTCACGTCGATTTTCTGTGAGAGGGTGGTACTACCCCGGACGAGCCGACCTATTCATGCTGAAACTAGTAATAGCTTCAGCGTGGCTCTACTACCATATAAAGTGGTGAAATTGAGTTTTAACGGGAACTAGTATTTTGGATATAAGTCTGTTTTTTTTTTTCAAAAGAGTTTTTATAGATAAGAGTACATATGTAATAAATACAATCTAGCTTGCGTAAATAAAATATACAATGATACGGATTGTATATACTGCTATCAGAAAACCAATAAGATAAAAATTGTTTCTAAAAGGAGTATTGTTTTTATAATCGTTTGTTACCACAAGTAATAAATTAGAAATATAGTGGCAACAGTTGATAAATCATAAAAATATCCCCGCTGCCAAAACCTTAAGTAGCAATCTCTTTGGGCTGACTCGTAAAGATGCCATAAAACAATTGACCACACACAAGAATAAATAAAGATGTAAAATGTTTATCGTTTCGTTAGTTGAATATATTCGAGGATTTGTGTAAAGCATTTAGTAACAGTCTTTATTCTATATACTTGTTTAATAATACTGATAATTAATAATACTATACGCTATCCGTGTTCAATTTTATGTTAAAGAGGATTAAAACTATGGATGAACAGTATTTTTCACTCACTATATAAGTTTATGTTACATAGTTATGTTAGTAATATATTGGTTATTTAGTCAAGTCAGGGCCTCCGGCGCTCTCACTGACCGAACGAAACGCAACAATGCAAGCACTGTTACTTCACGTCGGTTTTCTGTGAGAGGGTGGTACTACCCCGGATGAGCCGGCCCATTCATGCTGAAACCAGTAATAGCTTCAGCGTGGCTCTACCACCTACAGAAGAAGAAGGATATCTTGACTTTTGAAAGCATGTATTAATCTTTTATTTGCTCATTTGTGATTATCTTATGAAGGGTTATAGTAGTTATTAGTACTGGATACTTTTTATAGAGAAACAAGAAACATTGCCGAGGGATAAGCTGCGAGCAAAAGCTAGCTGAAAATAAAACACGCGATTGACAGGTGGATCACCTGATGATAAGTGATCACCGTCATCTATATACACTAGCCACACCAGGGGAGTCGCAAGTGCATCGCTAACCTGTATATTGGGGAGAGGGAGGTGAAGGGAGAGGGGAAAAAGAGGTGGGCCTCCGGCGCTCTCACTGACCGAACGAAACGCAACAATGCAAGCACTGTTACTTCACGTCGATTTTCTGTGAGAGGGTGGTACTACCCCGGACGAGCCGGCCCATTCATGCTGAAACCAGTAATAGCTTCAGCGTGGCTCTACCACCTAGAGAAGAAGAAGGATATCTTGATTTTCGGAAGCATATATTAATGTTTTATTTGCTCATTTGTGATTATCGTATGAAGGGTTATTGTTTGGTTTAATTGAATTAAAGTTGTCTTGTGACGCGTATACATAGTTGGTTATTTAAATTAGTCAAGAATAGGGTTGTAAAAATTTTTTTTTTTGTAGAAGTAAGCAATATGTGATAGAAACGATAGCTACTAAAATTTGCATTAGAAGTACAGATATCCCAACGAAATATATATAAAATAGTTAGGACTTGTTGGGTATTGTATCTGTACTATATAAAAACTTTATTATTGTCTTTGCACGTAGAACAAGAATTAGGACAGATATTATAACTGAAAATATATTATTTGTTCAATGTATGTGTTAAAAGAGTAGAATAAACAAACTACTTGCATATGAATTTTATGTTTTTAAAGTTGGTCAGGTGATTACACTTTTACGTGTCACAGGAAGTAATAGATGTAGGGTTTTTAAACACATCCGTATAAAGGTTAAAGGTAAGGTTAAAGTTCTTTTCATAAATGACTAGCCCACTCGTGTTAATATAGATTTGACATATTACTCGAAAATGGTACCTTTTTTTAATGAAAGTTGTTCGTATACAGGTTGTATATAAAAAAATCATGTTGGCTGATGATGACTAGTTTCGGCACAAAAGTTTAACAACACAACAAACAAAGTCATTCGCAATTATAACATTTGTTAGTATTAAGTAAACATCTTGCTGTAGTATGGGAAATACTATGGTTGCGAGTTATTTGAATTATCTTTCTTTTGTTCTATTTATGCGCTATTTCATTATTTGAGCTACAGTGATTAGACGATGGTTTAATAAACATTAAGGTGGCATGTAAGCCAGTAATAGCCGTCATAAATAATCGAACAAGGCAACGTCGCGTAACCGATCGATATGTGGACAAAATGTTATAAATAAATAAAAAATTACCAACCGGTCTGACCAATCGAATGAAGTCGAGGAATAACGAATATGTGATAGATTGAAATAAATGTTGTTACGATGGAGGAAAAAGAGGTGGGCCTCCGGCGCTCTCCCTGACCGAACGAAACGCAACAATGCAAGCACTGTTACTTCACGTCGATTTTCTGTGAGAGGGTGGTACTACCCCGGACGAGCCGGCCCATTCATGCTGAAACCAGTAATAGCTTCAGCGTGGCTCTACCACCTAGAGAAGAAGAAGGATATCTTGATTTTTGGTAGCATGTGTTAATGTTTTATTTGCTCATTTGTGAAGGGTTATTGTTTGGTTTAATTGAATTAAAGTCGTGTTGTGACGCGTATACATAGTTAGTTATTTAACTTAGTCAAGAATAGGGTTGTAAAAATATATTTTTTTGTGTAGAAGTAAGCAATATGTGATAAAAACGATAGCTACTAAAATTTGCATTAGAAGTACATATGGATACTCCAACGAAATGTATATAAAATAGTTAGGACTTGTTGGTTATTGTATCTGTACTATATAAAAACTTTATTATTGTCTTTGCACGTAGAACAAGAATTAGGACAGATATTATAACTGAAAATATATTATTTGTTCAATGTATGTGTTAAAAGAGTAGAATAAACAAACTACTTGCATATGACTTTATGTTTTTAAAGTTGGTCAGGTGATTACACTTTTGCGTGTCACAGGAAGTAATAGATGTAGGGTTTTTAAACACATCCGTGTAAAGGTTAAAGGTAAGGTTAAAGTTCTTTTCATAAATGACTAGCCCACTCGTGTTAATATAGATTTGACATATTACTCGAAAATGGTACCTTTTTTTAATGAAAGTTGTTCGTATACAGGTTGTATATAAAAAAATCATGTTGGCTGATGATGACTAGTTTCGGCAATAAACGGTAACTACTAAATTTTTTGGAATATATGATTATGTTTATATGGTTTATATTTCAGCATTTTTTTGAGTATACGCTTTAGACTTCTTCCTTAGCTTTAATGAAATAGGTAAGGAGATCGATCGGCAACGGGAATACAATGGTTGAATTCTTCTCAGCCGAGATCGTGTTCAGAGTCTGTGAAAGAAATTTGAATAAAGAATATTTATATATGGTACAAATATTACATATTAAAAACAACTAGATGACAGGCTCGATACAAATGCAGTAAAGAGTCTCGATGAAGATAAATCTCACAACTTTTCGAACGAATTCTTCTATATCAAATAAAAATAATTTTATGAAACGAAATCTTATTATCTTGTATTTGATATCTACAAGGATGCTCCGGGTAAGCAAGGTAAATATTGAAGTATTATAAACGGTAACTACTAAATTTTTTGGAATATATGATTATGTTTATATGGTTTATATTTCAGCATTTTTTTGAGTATACGCTTTAGACTTCTTCCTTAGCTTTAATGAAATAGGTAAGGAGATCGATCGGCAACGGGAATACAATGGTTGAATTCTTCTCAGCCGAGATCGTGTTCAGAGTCTGTGAAAGAAATTTGAATAAAGAATATTTATATATAGTACAAGTATTACATATTAAAAACAACTAGATTATAGGCTTGATACAAATGCAGTAAAGAGTCGCGATGAAGATAAATCTCACAACTTCTTGAACAAATTCTTCTATATCAAATAAAAATAATTCTATTAAACGAAATCTTATTATCTTGTATTAGATATCTACAAGGATGCTCCGGGTAAGCAAGCCATTGTTCACGGTTTATATAACAATAAATAGAAAATGTTAGGATTACATAAACATCATGCTGTATTGGAAATACTATGTTAGCGAGTTATTTGAATTATCTTTCTTTTGTTCTATTTATGCGCTATTTAATTATTTGAGTTACAGTGGGATTTCATATTAGACGATAGTTTAATAAACTTTAAGGTGGCATGTAAGCCAGTAATAGCCGTCATAAATAATCGAACAAGGCAACGTCGCGTAACCGATCGATATGTGGACAAAATGTTATAAATAAATAAAAAATTACCAACCGGTCTGACCAATCGAATGAAGTCGAGGAATAACGAATATGTGATAGATTGAAATAAATGTTGTTACGATGGAGGTATAATTTACTCTAAAAGATGCTATGTTACTTTGTCACGTCATTAAAAATAGCTTTAGGTGGTTATTCACCGTGGATTTCGTGTTTTGGATATATATTAATTCTTTAATATATATTAATACCAACGTATAACAGCGATAAGTAATTATCTACCTTTGACTTTTTTGGATAAATATGCGCGCCGCTCCTGGTGTTAAATATAAATTTTAAACTTCAAATATAGTCCTACATTATTAAATTCAAGTGAACAAATATGCCTAATTCAAAATTCTACAAGCCGATCAAAATTTTGTTTAAAGACTAAACACTGAAATATGTCGGATTTCTTGTTATTTTACTGTATTATGAAATATATTAATTTGGTTATAATGTATCTTATTTGAATTAAACTAGTAAACGGGTTATATTTTAACTTTAAACGTGTGCCTAATACAACAAACTACAAGCCAATTATATCTTAAAATGTCTAAAGAGTAAATATCGAAATATATGGAACTACAAACTATTGAATATATTGTCTATAATAATTGGATTATAACATTTGAATTACTATACTATTAAACTGACTACATTATTAATTGATTACATAGAGATATGCCTAGTATAACAAACTACAAGCCAATTCAATTTTTTATGTCTAAAGAGTAAATATTGAAGTATTATAAACGGTAACTACTAAATTTTTTGGAATATATGATTATGTTTATATGGTTTATATTTCAGCATTTTTTTGAGTATACGCTTTAGACTTCTTCCTTAGCTTTAATGAAATAGGTAAGGAGATCGATCGGCAACGGGAATACAATGGTTGAATTCTTCTCAGCCGAGATCGTGTTCAGAGTCTGTGAAAGAAATTTGAATAAAGAATATTTATATATGGTACAAATATTACATATTAAAAACAACTAGATGACAGGCTCGATACAAATGCAGTAAAGAGTCTCGATGAAGATAAATCTCACAACTTTTCGAACGAATTCTTCTATATCAAATAAAAATAATTTTATGAAACGAAATCTTATTATCTTGTATTTGATATCTACAAGGATGCTCCGGGTAAGCAAGCCATTGTTCAAGGTTTATATAGCAATAAATAGAAAATAAATGAAATCGTACTTGGAGGTAACGCAGCTGCAAGGCGGCAGGGCTGTCACCAATTACTTCGGAGGCTTCGCGCAGAGCTCGGGAGGCCTTTTGTTCGCCTTCAGCAGCGATGACCTTAGCGCGGGCCTCTCTAGCGGCTTCGGCCTCAGCGGCCATGGCTCGTTGCAGTTGGACCGGTAGGCGTACGTCTTTACTGTTATTATAGTGGGTTTTATAACTATGATCCTTATATATTTTATATACATTTGTCTTGGTTTTGATAACGCTACTATTTCTGTCTATTCGAAACATACAAATGTGATAATGAAATGTTTTGGGAAGTAAAAAGTTTCATATGCGTAAGACATAGAAAGATAAAGTTAACTTGACATTTCTTATGTACGGGATGGGTATATTTTTGATGGAAAATGACACATCCCATTTAAAATTGTTTTAAATATTATTTTTCTTCAATCTTATATAGTATATTTTCAATAATGATTAATGATGTCGTAGGTGGTAGAGCCACGCTGTAGCTATTGGTAGTTTCAGCATGAATGGGTCAGCTCGCCCGGTAGTACCACCCTCTCACAGAAAATCGACGTGAAGTAAAAGTGCTTGCATTGTTACTTTTCGTTTGGTCAGTGAGAGCGCCGGAGGCCCACCTCCCTTCTCCCTTTCCCTTCCCCCTTTCCCTTCCCCTACCTCCACCCTCATACACAGGCTGGCATAGCGTATATATTATGATGCTAAGACCTAAGGGGTTTTTTCCTTTTGACAGCTTCCACTGCGTGTTACCGTTAGCTCTAAGTATCCATACTACGCGGATGAAGCCGCGGGCACAAGCTAGTTATTTATAAATATTAATCATACATGACTCACTAATTTAATTTATTCCAGTGACAATCAAACCTATTTTTTATTAGAACCAATAGGCAGATTTTATATGTAACATCCTTAGACCTGACTTAGAAGCTAAAAATTATAAAAAAATGAGAGCTTTTTTTTTTCTCGAAACGATTACGCTATTGACCTATCTTAATAGCTTCACCAGCCTACATCAAAAGAACATTACAAGGATTAAGTGTAGCGTTTTGTTCTTTCTCTAATTAAGTAAAATTACAGTTAAGTTTACGAGTACAAACCCTCACTTAAATACAAATAAATTGATAATACTGGACATTAAACTATGTATGTCCATTGGCCTCAATGAATAGAATCAATAGTGGAATTATTAATTTATGCTATTAATTTAACTTAATTGTAGTGTATTTAAAAGGACTTTTGATTGGAATATAATTAATATGACAGCTATTAAAGAAAAGAATCATACCTAGCTTTTGATATAAGAAAATTGATGTATGCCTAGTTCTAGTTCTTGTTTTGTTAGTTACCACTTCAGAATCGATAAAAGTATCACTACGCATGTATTGATATATTACAACGCTTGTCCTGGGATAGAATGTTTTAAAAATATTTTATTCGATCACAATAATAAATACTCTATAGTCTTTCCGATCCGAAGTAATCCGATTACGGTTCTCTATAATGTAATACAAGTGCATGTAAAAAACAGTTATGTTGTTGTTAAACAGTTATGTAAAAGTCATTTGAATGTATTAAGTCCGCGCCGCGCTGTTATTAAAATTACAATAACTTTTGATAGAGTGAACCGATTTTAATAAAACATAGACTAAGTTATTCTCGAAGATATGCTTTATGATTTATTCTGGTTCTTTTATTGTGAACCCCGTACTTTAGCAGTGATGCGTGTCCATACAAACAGACAGACAGACAGACATTTCTAAAAATGATTGAAATGTATCTTATTATTAATTTCTAGACACCAGCAACAATTTTTTTCATGAAAATCGTAATGTACAGACACGTTAGATTTACATTTTTATTATATACTAGCGGGCCCGGCAGACGCTGTCCTGTCCTGACTATAAAAAAAATCTTGACAAATTATATACTAAAACCTTCCCCATGAGTCACTGTATCCACTGGTGAAAACCGCATGAAAATCCATTCAGTAGTTTTTGAGTTTGTCGCGAACAGACAGGCAGACAGACGCGGTGGGGGTTTTGTTTTATACTATGTAATGATATCGAAGATTTTTAGCGTATGTGTGTATAGAGAGGGATTTTAAGTCATTTCAGACATCACTATCGTTCACGTAATGATTCACGTTAAAAAGCCTTTTGATAGTGCTTGATCTTATTTCCTGGCGAATAGTTAATGTGATTTGGTTGGTTGAAGGAACTTCTGATAAAACATAATATTATTATATAATATAATATAGAAGCCGTTTACTAAATGTGAAGTACATCAAAATTTTGCAAACATTCATTAAATTATGCAGTGTGTATTAGTAGACCAAATGTCAATAGCTTGATTCCTCAAATTTATTCTTTACCTATATTATAAATAGTAAGGGTTGGCCAAAATTGTAGATATTTATTTATTGAAGAATTGTGATTTAGAATCGTTGTGATTTCAAACACGTGGATGCAACGGAAAAACCGACTGGTAAGAGACACAAATACAAAAATTAGTAAGCCAGAGTGAGAGAGCAAATGTCGGTGTGTATGTATATTGCACACTGTTTAATACTTGTTTGTATTTGAGCATTTAACGTGTGTTAGTATATGTGAAAAGTACGTGATCTAATACAACTGTACACTGTATGCGGCTACGTATTACAGCTTTTTAGTAAGATGTCAGCGTGGTGTGTTATTATTTAACAGTGTTTGTGAGTATTTTTATATCTTGTTGTGCTATAACGTACATGCAAATTGTTAAAAGTATTTAAGCCACTAATTACAGTCGATTACAGCATTTATCATACAATACAGATTCATTATATAATACATAATATAATAATAATATGGAAGATACAATTAAGAAAGTTAAAAATAAACAAGACAATAAAATAGAACTAATATAATATTATTTAACAACTTAATAAATTATGAATAAAAATACATGAAGTTGTTAATTTTTTAATTTTAGTTTTGAAAGTGAGTTGCCAAATAAATCAATGGTGTGATTTTGTTTAACCAAGTCGTTATATTGACATGATAGTTTTGTAACGATGGAAAAATTATATCTAAGTTGCCAAGTTAGATAATTGAAAATCTCTTCATATTATTACTTGGGACGTCAGCTGATTCTGATACGAAAACTGGCAAGCAAAGTTTCAACTAAACGAAATTATTGGCTAAATTTTCATTGGAGTACAATTCGATACCTCAGAGGAATATACCGAACTAATACTACAGTTTTTCTATCATTATGAAAAAGATTCTTTATAATTTGAATAAACAATGATTTATTGTAACTTACATTTCAACACGTTCAACTTTGATGCCCCAGGCTTCGGTGGCCTCGTCCAGTGACAGTTGCATGTTGCCCGATATTGTCTCCCTCTCGCTCAAGATCTCATGGAGCGGTCTGGTTCCCATAGTATTTCTCAAGGTCGTTTGAGCAAGGAGTCTGGTGGAGTGGTGGGCGTTCTCGACGTTAGCAATCGATATGGTAGCGTTATGAACCCGATAGTAAACCACAGCATCAACGGAGACGGTTACCGAATCTTTAGTTAGTACCTACAAATATTTTTTCATATCAAAACATTTAACTATAAATAACGTAACGTATCCAAAATCATTTCAAAATAAATAACTGAAAATGTCACGACATAATCGACTTATAATTCAAGCTCAGATAGTATCTGTCCAACTTTGAGCGCAATATAACAAGGTTATGGCGCATTAATAATATGGTTGAGTAATCATCGCTGAACTCAAGTCATTAGGAATTAAAACTAAAAATTTGAAAACGGTAAAGAACATTCCATATAAGATCTCTCTTACAGTTTTTTCAAACCAACAAGAGATATGTCATTTTGTACATAAAGTTAAAAATTGACGGTATTTACTCTGCAATATGTCTACGAAAATTCTCTTTTACAAAGATTCAATTTATTATGTTATATTTAATTCCATATAATAATATATTTATTTATATGCTGTACCTAGTATATAAATTAATGAAATGCATATAAAGTAAATTTCAGTAATATTAAAATAATTCGGATCTAAATAAACTATATTTTACGATCTATGCCGAAACTGGGTTAACTTTGATCGTTTATTATTAATTATGAGCATATCCCATTAAAGTAATTTGTAAACAATTATGGGTGGATTGTCTAATCACTCTACAATTGTTTAAAATGAGACTTAACCTTCGTAAAACTATAAATAATGAACACCATCCAGAATGAAATTGACCTAGGAGGGCGGCGCATTTCTATGACGACTAGTAAAGTATATTAGCTAGCCGAGATATTGGCCAATCTTCTGGTTATATCGACAACTAAACTCACAAGTTCCTTGAAAAGGATACGTGCACTCGAAACCCACGGCTTTATAGTCTCGACTCCAAACGGCACAAACATGCAGCCCCTACTAAGAGCAGCATACTTGCTTCACCTGAGCTTCTCTGCTGAGACATCTACCCTTGATGAAATAACTAGTAAATAGGACGATGTCTCAGCATACGTGGTATCTCATATCAAGGACTGATTCATCCTCAAAGGCATCTCTTACTATTACCATAACTCTTATGGTAACTATTACGTTAGCGTGGTGCGAAATTCAAGCTCAATCTCAAGAAACTACAAAGCGTACAAATGAACAGCCTGAAAGTGGTGTTACTAAAATCTTGGTTGAATATTCAAGATAATAACGTCCTTACCTTATATACAAGATTGAAAATTGTGAACAAAGAGTAGACAAGCACGTTCCGCATCACTAGATGACGTATTAATAAATTAACGTAAAAAAAGAATGAATTATTAGTAATACCTCTTGTGGTGGAACATCATAAGTTCGTGTTCGCAGGTCAACACGAGCATAGGTATCGATACATGGTAGTATGAAAAATATTCCTGTGTAAAAAACAGCATTATATTTTCTATATCTTTATAATTGTAGCAGTATCACTTTTGTAATGTCATCGATAGGGTAAAAAAAATATTGCCACTTAAACGTACTTCTGTTGAAACCTAACCTCACCTGAAGCAAAGCCTCTTAAAGAAAAGCACTGGTTTACTCACGGCCTCAGCTTAAAACGTACTGGCAGGTTTAAATACTGTGACTGAAGATCTGTATTTTTCTTCACTATATTAAGGTATTTGAAGAATGTTACTCGTGATGATTTCCTTTATCGTACGACGATGGTGTTATTCCTTGCGTTTAATTGAGGAAATGTACACGCATTCCCAAACATTGGTTGATTCAAGTTGACATTCCGAAGGGATTAGATCGTTATAGTACTGGGCCACAACAATCTTGGCCACCACGATTGTTAAACATGATGCAGTTAACCTAATCCGTAAACAGCGATGTTAAATTTACGTTTTCTTTTTAAAATGTAATGTAAATATACATTTACACGCAGCTATAAAGATTTTGTAATGAAAATAGTCTTCATGAACGTTTCATTACTGTATTAACTTACTATCATTTCATTACATAGTATAAAACAAAATCCCCTTCTGCGTCTGTCTGTCTGTTTGTTCGTGATAAACTCAAAAACTACTGAACGGATTTTCATGCGGTTTTCACTAGTGGATAGAGGGATTCAAGAGGAAGGTTATTGCTATATTTGGTATATAAGTATACAAGGGTTGACAAAGATTTTTTTATGATCAGGGCGGGACATCGTCTGCCGGGCTGGTTAGTTATGCTAATAAAGCCTAGACTAGCTAAATTATCTATCTATTTACAGTTATTGCCAGAGAGTCTATAAATATCTATTTATAAAAAAAAACAACGAGTACTCGAAGGTAATCTAACCCTACACAACTTATTCCAAATAAAATATCTAAAGACTAAGACTACATCGAGGACTAATGTTTTATTATAGGAAGTAAGAGTTAAAAAAAAAACTTACCGGGCCCTCTAGCACCACCAGGAAGCAAACGCCCAAGACGAAATATGACAGCTCTTTCGTATTCTTGTACCACCTAAAATATTTAACATAATTAAATAATTCTATAAATATCATCTATTGCTGGGTAACGCTTTATTTATTGGCAGACTGGAACTTAATTATCACGCCAGCATAAGATGTATTGGCAATTTTAAGCGCCGTGAAATCAATAAATTTTCTTTTGGCACTAGACGTTGGTATTACAAATTATTTAAGCATCAAGTATTGATCCATAAATAAATCTTATTTAGTTAATTAATTGTTAAATAGTTCATTATATGAAATGTGCGCTAATTTTGAAAAATTCGTTGGTACATAGCTATATACTATACATAGACTAGATATTATTTACCGCACGAGTTACATTATCCACTCGTAATATATACTACTAGAGTGACCGGGGGACGTAGTCCCGTATCGATAATTTAAAAAATCTTGACAAATTATATACCAAAACCTTCCACTTGAACCACTTTATCTACTGGTGAAAAGCACATGGAAATCCGTTTAGTAGTTTTTGAGTTTATCGCGTACAGACAGGCAGACGTGGCAGAGGACTCTGTTTTATAATATGTAGTGATTATCATTTTATATATATATCGTATTATTATATATCATTACATAGTATAAAACGAAGTCCCCAATCGCGTCTGTCTGTCTGTTTGTGCGCGATAAACTCAAAAACTGCCAAACGGATGTTCATGCGGTTTTCACCAGTAGATAAAGTGATTCATGAGGAACGTTTTCGTATATAATTTGTAAAGGATTTTTTTATAATTAGGGCGGAACAACGTCTGCCGTGCCCGCTAGTATATATATATATATATATACAATTTAAGGTGTACGTTGTTTGGAATCATAGTGTTTCATATTTAATTTATTGTCTTACAATATTCAAACAATTAGCTTTACACAATGTAGTGACTCAGGAAGTTATGTAACGCGTAATTATTTAACAGAATATTTGTGAATTTGTCATTATTTTGTACAGTTCTGATATCTTTGTGTTTCTATGGTATACTAACCGATACCTAAAATGTTACACACGTATTTTTAAAATTGTAATTAAAGTAATGTAAAATTGTAAGAATAGAAGAATTATAAAAATGGTCTCTAAAATTAATATGTACGTACGACACGAGTACCACCTACTCTACTATGCCTATAATCTTCGTGCAAATGTACGCAATAAGTTAACAAAGATCGAGAGTGAGAGGAACGCCATGCTAGTTCATAGGTAAGACAAGAACAAACAAACATTGATTTTTATATATTAAAGAAGTAAACAATAACAGTGTGTCGGATAGGATTTACCAACAATAATATAATTGGAATTTTATCCCACTATATAACTCCCTAAGCCAGTGGTACTCAACCTTTTTTTAAACGGGCCACAAACACGTTTCACTCGTTTCAAAAAACCTAATTTCAAATTAACAACGTATCAATGTAGTGATAAATGGTTTTCCAACAGAACAAGCTTGGTATAACCCTTATATCATAAGGAACGTATTGCGGTCAGGTTATCTGGAATCTATTTAGTTTACTTAGCGTACTCATAGTTTTTCTGATGGGCAGGAAATATAAAATAATTGAAAATAAAGTATAATTGGGTGGGCCAACTACAAAGACCCGGTGGGCCGCAGGTTGAGTATAGCTTTTTTTTTTACATGGGGGAAATGGGGTATGTCCGACTTGCACGGACTAAAACCCCATGGTGCCTTCTCACACCCATTGGCTGGGGAGCAGGAGATGCCGACTGGCACTGCGTCTACTCCCCGGCAGGTGTCGGCCCCTCATCAGGGGCCTCGTCGCGGCGAAAGGGTCAGAATCGTAGTCCCTCCAGGGGAGAGCGAGGGTTGCTCTCCCCGACGACCGTGAGAGGCGGATCGGCACAATGCGCCTCAACCACACGGGCCTATGCTGAAATTCTGCCAGGGCGACGGACATGCCTGCGTCCATCGCCCGCAGGCCCTTTTTACGGCGGCCTCAGGTCATTAGTGACCCTGCGCCACCGTGAGGTTAAATATAGCTTCCCTAAGCGTTCATCTACACTATATAAGATCCTTCTAATGAAAATTTCAAATTATTTTAAATTATCTGCCAATAATATATGTCTTAAAAAATTATTATATAGATAAAAGTAATTACATTTATACTTCCTTAAAAAAAGGCAATCGCTTGCTTTCTATGCTAAGCTTTTTTTATTATTCACAGCTTTCCATTGTCCTTTACTTTGGCATATATCTGCCATAAATATTATATAATCATGGTTTAAATGTTGTTGATATCTCAAATAAATCAATAACTTTATATATTTTTATTCAATCACAACATTTACATCAAGATGCAATATGTATGGAATGTAGGAATGTAATTGCGTACATTATCTTTAATCGTTCATTGCTCACGCACGCGAGCTTTCCATTGACTTTCGAGCTATGTAGTTCCCGTTCATAACAATACGGTTTAATACTTTGTATCTTTATGCAAATAATAACTTATATGAGTCGGTTAGATTCTGAATGTTTTAGCTTTCGATTAACTTTGTCTTTGTAGAAACTTGAAAGCAATTTAATCTTAACTGAAGCACTCAATCAAGTCTTATGTCTTTTCCCTCCAAAAGATGGCAACGCACTTGCGACTCCTCTGGTGTTGTTAGTGTCCATGGACGGTGGTGTTCACTTAACAGCAGGTGACCCACCTGTTCGTTTGCCACCTACAGAGGAGTCGCAAGTGCGTTGCCATCTTTTGGAGGGAAGGGTTAGGGGAGGGAAAGGGAGAGGGAGAGGAGAGAAGAGAGGGGAGGGGAGGTTCTCACTGACCGAACGAAACGCAACAATGCAAGCACTGTTACTTCACGTCGGTTTTCTATGAGAGGGTGGTACTCCCCCGGGCGAGCCGACCCATTCATACTGAAACCAATAATAGTTTCAGCGTGGCTCTACCACCATTAGAATTCCTACATGAAAGCCATTTTTCAATCTATCTAAAATGAATTTATATGTAAATTGTAACTGATGTGACGTATAATGTTAGGTTCATATACTTTGTATCTTTATGCAAATAATGACTTATATGAGTCGGTTATGTTGTGCACGTAGATTTTATATACTTTAGTTTCGATTAACTTTGTGTTTGTATATACTTGAAAGCAATTTGATCTAAAATGAAGCACTCAACCAAGTCTTGTCTTTAAAATTTAAAAATAATTTCCTACATGAAAGCCATTTTTCAATCTATCTAAAATGAATTTATATGTAAATTTTTAAAGACAAAAGACTTGGTTGAGTGCTTCATTTTAGATCAAATTGCTTTCAAGTATATACAAACACAAAGTTAAAGTAGATAAAACCTACGTGCACAATCTAACCGACTCACATAAGTCATTATTTGCATAAAGATACAAAGTATATGAACCTAACATTATACGTCACATCAGTTACAATTTACATATAAATTCATTTTAGATAGATTGAAAAATGGCTTTCATGTAGGAATTCTAATGGTGGTAGAGCCACGCTGAAACTATTATTGGTTTCAGTATGAATGGGTCGGCTCGCCCGGGGTAGTACCACCCTCTCATAGAAAACCGACGTGAAGTAACAGTGCTTGCATTGTTGCGTTTCGTTCGGTCAGTGAGAGCGCCGGAGACCCACCTCCCCTCCCCTCCTCTCTCCGCTGCCTCTCCCTCCCCTAACCTTTCCCCCAAAGGGTGGCAAATATCTTTATGCAAATAATGACTTATATGAGTCGGTTAGATTGTGCACGTAGATTTTATCTACTTTAGTTTCGTTTAACTTTGTGTTTGTATATACTTGAAAGCAATTTGATCTAAAATGAAGCACTCAACCAAGTCTTTTGTCTTTAAAATTTAAAATACTTTCCTACATGAAAGCTATTTTTCAATCTGTCTAAAACATATTTATATGTAAATGTAAGTGATGGTTCATATACTTTATATCTTTATGCAAATAATGACTTATATGAGTCGGTTAGATTGTGCACGTAGATTTTATCTACTTTAGTTTCGATTAACTTTGTATTTGTATATACTTGAAAGCAATTTGATCTAAAATGAAGCACTCAACCAAGTCTTTTGTCTTTAAAATTTAAAATACTTTCCTACATGAAAGCTATTTTTCAATCTGTCTAAAACATATTTATATGTAAATGTAAGTGATGGTTCATATACTTTATATCTTTATGCAAATAATGACTTATATGAGTCGGTTAGATTGTGCACGTAGATTTTATCTACTTTAGTTTCGATTAACTTTGTATTTGTATATACTTGAAAGCAATTTGATCTAAAATGAAGCACTCAACCAAGTCTTATGTCTAAAATTTAAAAATAATTTCCTACATGAAAGCCATTTTTCAATCTATCTAAAATGAATTTATATGTAAATTGTAACTCAGCCGCATCGGAATTTCCTGCACGGATACAACAGTACCACCCAGATGTGTTTCGGCCACCACATCCTACCGAGAGATACCTGTGAGGTGCTTACTTCTAATTATGTTTATTTTGACAATGATCATAGCGCTGTACCATCGTTACGTTACGAAAATAATAAATACGCATAAAACTGTAAGTTCACATCTAGCAGTATCTCTATATACGTCCCCAAAAACGTTGAAAAGCTTGTTTTAGTAAAAGACAGAATGTTACTGGCAGCTAACTAAAATACACAGCGGGTTACTTAGACTACTCTAAATTAGACTAGCTGTTAACCGCGGCTTCGTCTGCAATGCTATCTCCAAAACGGTGGGACCGATTTTTAAAATTTAAAAATACTTTCCTACATGAAATATATTTGGTAGCTTTTTAAGCTAAATTGAAGCGTTGTGCCGTGTTTTTTAAATTCATCATTTAAAAATAATTGTCTTTAGGAAACTCATTTTGAAAAACATATAATTTTATATGTAAATTTTAAATACAACGTGACGCTTAGTATTGGGCTTCACACACTTTGTATCTTTTATGCAGATAATATCCTATATGAGTCGGTTAGATGGTGCACGTAAATTTCCAATTACTTTAGTTTTGTCTTTCTTTTTTTCTATCTTTATGCAAATAATGACTTATGTGAGTCGGTTAGATTGTGCACGTCGATTTTATCTACTTTAGTTTCGTTTAACTTTGTGTTTGTATATACTTGAAAGCAATTTGATCTAAAATGAAGCACTCAACCAAGACTTATGTCTGTAAAATTTAAAAATAATTTCCAACACGACATCCATTTTTCAATCTATCTAAAATAAATTTATGTCAATTCAAACCAATGTGATGTATAGTTTTAGGTTCATATATTCTATATTTTTATGCAAATAATAACCTAAGTGTATTTGTTAGATTCTGCACGTAGACTTTATCTACTTCAGTTTCAGTTAACTTTCTGTTTATGTATACTTGAAACCAATTTAATCCAAAATGAAGCATTAAACCAAGTATGATGTCTATAAAACTTAATTTTTTTGTTTCATGAAAGCCATAAATACTTTTATATGTAAATTGAAACGACGATGTGAAGCGTAGTGTTTGGTCTGATACACTTTTATTTTTTGTGCAAATAAAAACCTATATTAGTCAAATAGATAGTGTACATATAGTTAATTTGCTTCAGTTCCGTTCAGCTTTCAACTATTAATGCATTATGTAATATATTTGAAAGCTTTTTAAACTAAATTGAAGCGTTGTGCTGTGTTTTTTAAATTCGTCATTTAAAAATAATTGTCTTTAGGAAACTCATTTTGAAAAACATATAAATTTATATGCAAATTTTAAATACAATGTGACGCCTAGTATTGGGCTTCATACCCTTTGTATCTTTTATGCAAATAATATCCTATATGAGTCGGTTAGATGGTGTACGTAAATTTCCAATTACTTTAGTTTTGTCTTTCTTTTTTTTTATTGACAACTAATCCATACTCTTTGGATATTGATATAGATTATGCAATTTTGTTAGTTTTATTTAGCTGTCATGGCTTTGAATGAATGAATACTTTATTGCACTTTTGTGTTTTGATATTGTCAGGTTAGAAATATACTACGTGTGTTTATATAGTATGTATGACTGCGTACAAGAATAATTAGATGATATATATAGAAGTTGTTATCCTTGACCTAGATTCTGATTAAGTATAAAGTTCTATATTATGACAGTTAGAAATATTTTATATGTACTTTTCAATTTAATAGTGTTCAAATTATCAGCTCAACATTGGAACTTTAGCCACGTACTTGCTAATTAGGAAATGTGGTCTTTCTTAATATATCTTTTGTGTTGTTCACATATCATGCGTTGTAAAATAATAATTATATGACTTAACAAATTGTAATGGATGTTTACAATTATTTATTCACGATGTATTTTAAAATAGATAAATGGTGATTTAAATGACAAAATCACGATAATTGTTTGACGATACGCGTCATTTTGCGGTCTATGAAATTGGCACATATTATAATTAGCGACATCAATTAAATACTTAACAAGTTCAACAGACATTTTCGGGAAACATCAGCCCGTAAATTGTATTTTATTCTATTATGAATTATTCTTTCGTACAGCATAACAATTTAATTAGACTTGACTATAATCTTGCCGTCTAAAATATTTTATCTGTTTAACGTAGTAGATTAATAATACCTTTAAAGGCGCAAAATATAAAAAAAAATTAGCGGACCCATTGAGCAGACTTTGTCTTGTTATACTGAACAATAATAAACATTGGAATAAATAAATAATATTGGCAAGCTGAAAAAAGTGGTTTTCATTATTTTCTTTTTATATGAGAAATCCATGTAAAATTGGGAAAAAAATGTCGAGGCAGTCGTAACGATTGCCGATAGAAGTGAAAACTCAAAATAGTGGAATAACTGTGTGCCCTTTTGAATTTTTAAATCAATTGTGGTCTGAATTATTGAAATCCCTTAATTTGTATACCTATTGAACTTATTAAAATTACTCTGGTTTTCAAATCTATTGGCACTCGGAGCAATAACTATACACATTTTTATACAATTTATCAGTTAATCAAAAATATGATAGGCTGCACAGGCTCGATACAAAATATAAATATTAGATATACACAGGCCGCTATACTACGCGTCACGAGCCTCACGCTAGCCACGCAAGCGCAATACGGCCGGTCACGCTTACTAGCATGGCATGACGAGAAATCAAAAGTTTATCTCCTGCCAAAAAAATACCGCTCAATACGCCTAAAAAGGTTTTACTTAAAAAATTGATCTCGACATCAGCACTATCTACCGGATTCAGCTGTAGCTAAGAATTATCCAGGTGACACATAAGTATAAAAAGTATTTCATAGAATCGATATCGTAATTTTATATATAAAGATCTACTACACTATTATGTAATTTACGTGAATAGTATCGCTTAGATGGCTTGATCTATTTCAATGTTAGAAATATTATCTATCTTCTCTATATACATATAATAAAAATGAAGTGTCTGTAGTAATACAAAATAACATTTTTTTACTGATTGGGTATGAAAGTATATAGGTTATTGATAAAAAATGCAATTTTTAAAATTTTCGTCGTTCTGTCTCTCTGTTTGTTCCGCGTAATCTCCGAAACGGCTGAACCGATTTTGACAGGATTTCACTGACAGATAGTTAAAATTATAGCGGGTTACTTAGGCTCCTTTATATTAGACTAAATGTTAACCGCGGCTTCGTCCGCAATGCTATGTCCAAAACGGTTGGACCGATTTTCACGGGACTTTCACATCATAACAAGTAATTTAGTCTATTTTAATTCAGACTAGCTGTTAACCGTGGCTTCGCCCGCAGTGCTATCTCCAAAACGGTTCGTCCGACCGGTTCACCCGGCAGATAGCGGACATTATAACAAGTAATTTAGTTTATTTTGTTTTTTTCCCCATTAAAAGACATATATTTTTTTATTTCTATGACATTGCCGGATTTTAAGCTATTATTATAACAAGCACGGGTATTTGTAGTATATTTAACACTCTTTAAAATATCATGTGACAATTTTACTCTAATTTGATTTATTTTAATTATATTAGGTCTGAAAGTTACTTTTTCTACATAATTACGCTTTTTTTTTGGAAATATTAACTGAATAGCTCACATTACCAAAAAAGTGCAAAGAGCACAGTTATAGGACATTGAATTATCTATAAAAATAGCCGTCATCGTTATGTCGCAAAAATGCATAGTTTTAAAGAAATTAATATTTTATAATAGAGAAAATTTATGTCTTATGGACTTCTATTTATCTTAACTCTATAATTTTATAAATGTGTAATGACTTTTCCCGCATAGTATTATTTATGCTATTTTGTATTAGAAAAGCGAGGAAAGGTTGTCTTATTTTAAAAAATATATAGCAAAAGCTACGGAAAAATATAACTGACATCTCAAAAATAATGTGATTAATATAAACGAATTAGAAAATATTCATTCAAAACTGCATTTTAGCGATAGAATGATGAGGAGTATTTTAATAGATAATTTAGTTTTCAATAACCTTTGAACTTATACTTTTTTTGATAAAATCAGCCATTCTTTTAATATTTTCAAGAATATAGATATGATAGAAAAGTAGAAAAATGACTTTTAGAGCTGATGTAATTATCACGAGTCGAGTTACAGTTAAATTTTTATACGATCTCTTGTTACATATACCACAAATAACCGTGATTGTTACTGAGTTAAAATTCGGTAATATTATAGAAATAAAAGTAAACTAGAAGTGAAATGGGAAAAATCCAAAATCAGTACTTAGGAATAAAATTAAGGGATAAAATTAAGGGATAAAATATTACAGGGTGTCAGCGAAAAACAAAACCATTTCAAATGATACTCCATAATACTCCATAATATATATATATATATATTATATAAATACGAGCGTCTGCCTGCAACTCCGTCTGCGTGTGTATCTTTATAAAATATGATAGCACGATGAATACATGGTTTTGAATACTTAATTGATAATTCATAACTATTTTTTTTTATATTATAGAAGGCTAACGAACAGACGGGTCACCCGATGGTAAGTGATCACCGCCGCCCATAGACACAAGCAACACCGAATTGTTAGTTAAGTTTAAAAAAATATGTATTTAATAACCAAATGGCTCTATATTTAATCGACATCCTTATAAATTACAGCTTAGGTAATATTCTGATGTATACAATTATATTATTTTAAAGTTTCATGAAAATCCATTTTCGCGTGAAATGGTAACAAACATTCATCAGTCCGCACAAACTTTCTTGTTTATAATCTGAACAGGAAATAGTATTTCTTCTTATATATTAATTATCTGTATTATTTGGATTTATCGCTGGCTGTCTTTTTAAAATTATGCACTGAAGATTAAGTTAAGTAACACTTCATCCACTTAACAACTTAAATCAATTATTTTGTATTTTGACATCTTTATAATTACTGCTTAGCCCTTATAGAAAGGTGAAGTGTTATGGAACTTAGATTATACCAAAAAAGTTTCATCAAAATCGGCTCCGCAATCTTGGAGATGAGCTTGGATAAGTAAAATTCGCTTACAAATAGAAATATCTTGATACTCGATGACTTCGCTATTGCCGATAGTACCAAATAAATTACACTCAGCTAAATGTATAAATTAGCGTCGCGTATTATCAGTAGGCATAGACTAAAATTAATTCAATATTAACAAAACTGTATAGTAAGTTAACTTTAAGCTAAACAAAGTTTTTAACATAGCGTTTATGGATTATTACTTTTTTTAAGTTAAAATTAATAAAGAACACATTTTATTTACAAGAATAAAATGTATAAATATGTAAGAAAAATGTTTAGATGACTTACCTTGAAGCAGATAAATAGTGAAAACGGCATAGTAAGCACGACCAAAACCCAAGACAGTACGATGAAAATCTTACCGCAGGTTTTTGATTCAGAGTCCCCATTTTGGTTGGCTAAAACATTTATCAACATTTTAATAACAAAGTATTAAATAAATACAAACGTCTATATGATCGATATAAATTTTATACTCGAAGTGATTGTTGGATATAAATGTTGCCGGCTGGACATTTCGATCATTATATTGAATTGTCATAGAAAATACAAGTTTTATTTTATTATGACCAGCTTAGTAATTACAGGACACGCAGTACTCGACCTTTGGACACTGACTGGCGACCGTTTGTCCACGTCGTGGCTAACGGTGGACATTATAAATTAACGTGGGAAATCTACAGGGTGGTACTACGTTCGCGTATGAAGTATATTTTCCAATACCTAATGTATTGTTGACGACCATAACCGTCAAAACGAGAGACGAGCCAGACTGCTGTGTCGCGTTGCGACCGCTCGTATCGTACGCCTGGGATAGACTGGTTGAAGGCTGTATACGACACGGGATCTTAAATAGTCCGTGGCTTACTATGTGTTCGTGATGTTGTAATTTACTTCTTTTTTAGTTTTCCCCGGTTCTCTTTAAACTGTCTTCTCGCGAGGGATTTTTCGCTTTAGTATATGGGAAATTGAAATACGAGTCACCTGCTTGCTTTGCATTTAGAACGTTCTCGTGTTTAGTATAAAAGTTGTTTAGTCATTTTATAAGTAATTGCATATTATGTTTAAAGATTGGATAGACTATTAATTTTCTTTTTCTAGATGACTATAGAAAATTAAAAAATAAATGTAGTCAAGGGAACTCCATCAGGAACGGAATTTTCTGCGAATTTATTTAACCCGGATGTAATTTGATTTTTTCATTGCTTTTATTTGTATATTGTCGTCAAGTATGGAAAAAGCGTTATGCCTCCGTTTAGGCAAATCTCTCTTTCTCTTTCTGTCTGTAATCTGTATATGTTAATTTAATTTCATATCATTTTTTTCTATTTAATTGACATAAGGAACAAATTAACAAGTTCTACATTATTCTAATATTATTGGAAAAATATACATTTATTAAAAATTCGATATAATAATTGTGGATTTTAAATTATACTAGGTACTTAATGACTTATGGTAACTATCAAATGATACATATGTTTGAGATTTAGTTTTGTCCAAGTAACTAAAAAAAAAAGCACACTTGGTACGGGTTCCTTTTCTCGGATCTCTATTGCAAAATTATAATAATGAGATAATTATAACCCAGGTATGATTTATAAAAAAAAATAGTGTGTGTCGTAAAGACACGATAGAAGTGAAATTTTTGTATTATATTAAAAAAAATACAACAAATTGGCAACGTCTCGCGGTTTTTCCAGGCGGTCACCCATCCAAGTACTGACTGCGCCCGACGGTGCTTAACATTGGTGATCGGTGTTTTCGGAGAACCGGTGTTTTCATCACTCTACCCGACACTGTGTTTAACCCCATCAATTTTCGTCACACAAAAACATCGGATATTCAAAGTCCTCCCTTAAAAAAAATCGAAGGAGCGTAACGCTTTACCCTTACGTGTTGATTCCTACCAGTCTATTCATACTGCAAGCCGCGTTAAAGAACTTCAATCTAAAAAGAACGTAGTATAAATTAATCTGACTTTTATGTTTCATACAATTATTCGAATTAAATATTTCCAGTGATGTATTAGAAACGCGAAATAACTTTAATTTCTAATCATCATTTTACTATAACAAATTGTACTGATTTGATTTTATTAATTGGTTCTATTCTATGACTTTTTTATTGTTTATAAATTTTAGCATTTCACCATAATCATATATTGGCATTAAATGACAATGCGATAAAAGATGGTAACAATTAAAACCTACAGATAAATTACTCTGAAATGCAGTTGCCGGAAGCACAAAGAAGTGTTTGGCGATAGATTTCGTTAAAAAAATCTATCACCACGCTATGATTTCATCACTAAGTATTTCTTCACCGAAAGCTTAGACTTATTGTAGGGATTCGAACCTATGCCAATTAACACAGTGTCCCAACACTGTAACCACAGAGCCATCACTGCTATGTCTTTATAGTGAAATAATGATTAACAATATATGTCTTCTATATCTTATTCTATATATATAAGTAAGCAAATCTAACGTGTCTGTACTGTTTAGATGTTTGTGATAAAAATTGTTGCAGGTGTTTTGAAATATGTAATTTAAAAAAAATCAATCATTTTTAGAAATGTCTGTCTGTCTGTTTTTGTTTGTTCGAACACGCATCACCGCTAAAGTACTGCGTTCATCACATAAAACCTACCATTAAAACCATAAAGTATATCTTCAAGTAATATTTAGTCTTATTTCATTAAAATCTGTTCACTCTATCAAAAGTTATTGTAATTTTAATGACGACGCGACTTAAGTACAAGAGAAAAGTAAATAAGTAAATGGACTTAATACATTCAGGTGATTTTATTAGTCACAGTTTATACATTAGTTTCCACGCAGACGGAATCGCGGCCACAGCTAGTGAACAATAATCAATTGAAATCAATTATGGCCCGATTTATTTAAATATCATAATTTGTAAATTATTTAATTGACATGTCATTTTATTTGCTTTTATTTTTCTATTATAGATTTCATAATTTATGTTTTTATAATGGTTTATTGTATCTAATATTATATTATTATTACTGAAAAAACTCTGAAATCACGTATCCTGAAAAAAAAACCCCGAAAATGCAGTCCTCGGGAATAGTCTAAAGTTGGCTAGTTTTCTGTTACATAAAAATGGCAATATAGCAAGCAAAACGTAATCATGAAGAACTTCGTTTTTAACCGGACGAAAAATTGTAAGGCTAAAAGAGCCTATCAGACTTCGTAACTATATAATAATAATCATAAATACAGTGGTACAACAAAATGATCCCAAGGAGGGCTGATGTCAGGCAGGTGGCCGATCGTAAAAATTAAACCAAATCATATATCACAACATGACAAACATGTTGTAGCGACCTTACTTATGTGGGATAAGGATAAGAAGAAGAAGAAGAATTTGTAAATTGAGATTATTAACATTAGTGTCTGGTTTTCACATCTATTGGACCTCCGATCAATAATTATATACATTTTTATACAGTTTATTCATTAATAAAACATACGGTGGACTGCAAAAACTCAATACAAGATATCAGTACTACATGTAGGTACACAAGCCGCTATACTACCGTCGCTAGCGCAATATAACACGAGCATGTCGAGTTCATCGGTGATCCGAACTCATAAGTTTTTCTCCTACCAAAAATCGTTCAACACGGATGAAGAAGTTTTACTTTAAAAACGAACTATTTCCAAAATGTTTTAATTAAGTATCGTGAATAGTAACTATACATAAAATAAATAAGATCAATTGACAAACAGAAGATTAGGATACTGAACTATTTTATCTTGGCTTTTTATTATTCTATATTATACTAGTAGGCATGGCGGACGTTGTTCCGCCCTGATAATAAAAAAACCTTGACAAATGATATACCTAAACCTTCCCCACGAATCACTTTATCTACTGGTGAAAACCGCATGAAAATCCGTTCAGTAGTTTTTGAGTTTATCGCGAACAGACAGACAGGCAGATAGACAGACGTGGCAGAGGCTTTGGTTTTATAATATGTAATCTATATTATACTAGCCGGTCCGGCAGACTTTGTCCCGCCCTGATTACAAAAAAATCCTTGACAAATTATATACCAAAACCTTCCTTATGAATCCCTCTATCCACTGGTGAAACCGGCATGTACATTTGTTCAGAAGTTTTTGAGTTTATCGCGAACAGACATACGGACAGACGCGGTAGGGGACTTTGTTTTATAATATATTATATCCTCTATAGAGATTACAGGATATCGTTCGACCGCTTTTATGAATTTACGTTTAAATTAAGGGACGACATTGTATTCTAGGAATCATATTCCAAGTATAACTGACTATTTTAACTAAAAGTTATTTGGTGTCAAACTTTCGATTGTAACTTAATAACTACGTGTTCCGGTAGCTGCGCTTGGGACTCAGTCCTACTCTATGGGTTTACCGTCTCGATTACATCGTTGTTTAACATCAGATGAGATTTGATCAAACGTTAATACCTTTTTTTTATATCAAAAGCAGGCAAACGAATATGTGGGTCACCTGGCTTTAAGTGACCACCACCGTCCATAGACACTAGCAACATCAGGGGAGTCGCAATTACGTTGCCAGCCTTTGTATGGGGGAAGGTGTAGGGATATGAAAAGCGGAAAGGGGGGAGGGAGAAGGTAGATGGGCCTCCGGCGCTCTCACTGACCTAACGCAACGCAACAATGCAAGCACCGTTACTTCATGTCGGTTTTCTGTGAGAGGGTGGTACTCCCCCGGGCGAGCCGACCCATTCATACTGAAACTACTAATAGCTACAGCGTGGTACTACCACCTACAATAAGAATAAGACTTTGAGAAATATACTAAAACAACGTGATCAGATTGCATTTGGATTCATAAATAACTGGGAGCTTAAGTAAATTATCTTGATCATTTATTCTAGTTTGTACGTTCAAATTCACTCAAAGGAACGCTGTTCGTTTATCGTTTGTAACAGATCGTGATGACTTTTCGCATACAAATAGCCTGGGAACGTGGCAATGATTTTGGCAACTTTTCTTTCCGAATATACCGCGCAAAAACGCCCACGAAATCGCAGGAGAGAGTTAGTATAGTTTATATTTACCGATTAAAATGAGAGTAGACTTAAAAAAAACTATTTATTAATATGTTATATCTGATTTTAAGTACGTAAGATTTTAACGTAAATTTCAATCGTGAATTGATGTGCTTAAAATAGTTGTGTAGAAATCAATTGTCAATATTCGACTTCAGTTATATGTAGACAATGTTTTGTAGTAATATTACATTGTTTTTTTTTATTAATTTCATAATCGAATTTAATATATATATTTATTTACATGTGGATATAGCAACAGTCAACAGTCAACAACGATAATACAATAACAATAATAAAAATAGTAAACTAAACTGAAGATCTAAAACGCTTTATCACATAGAAACTTAACTTACACCTATTAAATTATGTTTAAGTAATTAAGTTAATTTGATTATGTTACTAATATAATAATACTAAGTGAATATTTATAATCAATGTTTTGATCTATTTCCTTTACTAAGAGTGCCAATTAATCTGCTACTGGAAACAAGGAGATAACTGCTGCCGTATCATTCGTGATAATAATTCGAGAACTTCGATCTACGGCGGCCTCGACAAGTATCGAAAATGTTACCCACGACCTTAAATTCTTATTACAAAGGGCCTCATAATAAATTCATAACTTAAATATGAAACTAACAGGTGTTATTAAGTCCCACAACACTCAGATCAAAAGGAATGGAAAGCACAATATAATTTAGCCGTATAAAAACAACCCGCGTCTCCAAGTTATTTCAATACCTGACTCCGTTAAAACCAGCTACGCTACTGATGGCGAGGTTTGATTAAGTTCAAATAGGTTTTAATGTTGACTGCTAAATTATCTCACCACATTTATATGAAATTAAACACAGAGCTCGCGATGCTATTCAGATCTGAAAGGTATGATTGGTGACATAACCTTAGGTGTTTGATGTTTTTTAAGTCAGCATTCAAGAGTAAATAGTAGTTACTCATTGGTATTCCACACTATTTGATCTTAGGTATAATGAGCGTTATATATTGAATACATTGTATTTTACTATACTGGCTACGTATATTTTAGTATATTTCATTCGATGTCCAAAATATACTAAAAAATCAGTAATTTCTCGCATTGCCCAATACTACAATGATTGAACGACACGGTTAATATATTTCAATAATCACGGAATACTTTTTAAAGGGATATAAAAATATTAAATTGTTATATAGAATTGTCTGAGAACAATCAATTCAAATAAAAAAATAAAAAAATTAAAATCGGTTCAAAATTGACGAAAATATCGATTAACATACATAAAGCCGAACATAGTAACCTCCTTTTTCGAATTCGGTTAAAGAAGGTAATTAGAACGTATGAGTAAAATGACAGATGGCGAAACGTTATTTTCATTTACATGTGTGTATATGTTGTGTATCATTCAAGCCGTAGTGTGAGTAATGTATATTTTAATTAATTTAATGTATTTCTAATGCATTTTATATTTAAAAAAATGCTTTCTGCACTTCTCCTCCATATCTATATATTAATACGTGAAGCCCTTTTCGTTTGTATCCCTTTTTAACGGAATTGCACGAACGGATGAACGTGAAATTTGGCATAGTTAAAGTTTATATGGAGGAGAAGTGCAGAAAGCTATTTATTTTATATAAAATGCATTAGAAGTACATTAAAATAATTAAAATATGCATTACTCACACTAATGCTTCAATTTTACACAACATATACACACATCTAAAGAAAAAAGATAATTCAACATCCGTCAATAAAGAACTTCAAAAAAGGTAGCGAAAGAGGTTGCAATGTTCGACTGTATGTATTATTTTACTCTTACGTTCCAATGACCCTTTTTCATTCTACATTCAACAATGATATTAACCCTAATAAAATTCAAACTTAAAAAAATCAATGAACTATGGTCGAATGTCGACCTCTGGGCGCCCACTAGTAAACTTTAATTATGCCAAATTTCATATTCATATATTTCAAAGATATTAAAAATATAATGTTTATACAAACACGTACTATGCAGTCACAATACACGCCCACACAAACACGCGCACGCGCTCACGCATACACACACCCTCCTATACTTCAAACGCTAGAGTAAAGGATGCATGTTTTTCCTTTACTTATAATTATACGAATATATCACTTCCGTAAAATTAGGAAATCCTGTTTTAGCTTTTATCGCTATATATTATAAGCTTTTTTAAAAAAAATACATATGTGCTGTTGGATTTTCAAATAAATAAATAAAACAATTGTTACAGAAATTTGTACCCAATAACATAGACTGCGTTCCACTAAGCGCTCACAATGCTCACGACCGCGTGTTTTCCCGTTCCACTTACTCCCGGTCTTTACAATCGTACATCCAAGTGGAACGCCCCATGCGTTTTGAGCGTTCAGATCTTCGATCAACAATAACTAGATAACGGGTCGGCGCGAAAAATACATCTCGGTAAATAAGAGCCACCTTGAAATGTGTGCCCTTATTTTGTTTAGTTTGTTTGAAACACAGACAATGTAAGCCCGTTTCACATGCCGCAGTGTATTTAAAAGATGCAAAAATAATACCCGACTAAGCAATTTAAAGGCCGGAGTACTTTCGCTACATTCGCTAAATACATGTTAAATAAGTTATACTTTAAGCTTTAAACTAACTAATAATATCAAATTTTGAACAAAATTACCGATTTTAAACTTGTGATACAAATGTTTGGCCTTGCCACTCACAAACACGCACAATAACGGGAAAACGTAACTTTATTCATTACGTGTTAAGGTTGAATTCACACTAAATGTTGTTTATGTTGTCTTTTCATTTGTAAGAGGAGTAATTTATTGCTTTGCTCGTTTTATCGTAAGTATTAGATAATATTTTGAACATTTGTGACTTTATTACTAGGTGTAATTTAGTTGTAATTAGGTTGAACTTAAAACAGTTTTAAAACTTTTTTTCTCCTTTTCTTAGTAAACAAATAGCTACACATAAGTATATATTTACGCGGACGGCTTATAGCTTCGATTTGTACGTGACCCTTTATCTAGTTATTGTCGGTCGAAGGTTCAGGTAAATAATACAAATGGCGATCTAGAAATAATAAAGCAAAAGCTTTAAGAGGTTATGTCTTAACAGTAAATTGTAATAATTATTATGTAAATTGATTTAAGTATATTGAAAGATAAATGTATAATTCAATTTTTATATTTAATTTAGTGCAGTATTTAATTAATTTGCATTCAAATAAAATAAGAATGTCTTTTGAGGCAACAGTAGGATATTTGGTGATAATTGTATATATTATTGAACTATGTTTTATAAAAGTGTACAAATGATATATTGTTCTCATTTAACTTTATTTATTATAAAATCATAAAATATATTTTTTGGTTTAATAAAAAATATTAAATTATCATTAAGTGACTATAAATTAATTTCCTCTCAGAATTTAAAGATTCCAAACATTTTTATGTATAATTTAAAATTATCAAAACTTAATTAACATATTTCATGTAAATATAGTAATAAATTTAATTAATCCATTAAATACAATATGTTATTTAATATAAATATTCTTTACTGCATCAAATAATGTCATTTTCCGGTCACCATTTCTATTGAAAATCTCACCAATTTTGACAACGCTCACTGTGACCCACCTCCAGACATGGGGCGTCTTGAGCTTCGCGTGAGCATATATTATGACGTCATTAATGACGTTTTTGGCGCGACCGCAGCGCTCGCGGTCGTCTAGTGGAACGGCTAAAAGGCTGTTGTGAGCGTTGTGAACGTCTTGTGGAACACGCCCGTAGCATACTGATGCAACTGATGTCATTGATATGGAGTTATAAATCCCGTGGAGTTCTAAACAAACTTATTTCGTTTATATTATTTTATAGTCATATCGGGTAGGACATGGTAATTGCGTCGGACTGAATCCCGACTTAGCCACGTTTATGCATGCCTCGTTCCGTTATCAGTCAATAACTATCCAGTAATTAAGCGAGGTTGTCGACATCTATACCCGACCGATCTACACCCTAAACCAATCAGCAATAAGTTCCAAATTCTTATGAATTAGAAATGTACAAGTACATAACTATAATGTCAGATTCCAAAGTATCTGGAAAATAATTGAGTAATATGAAAAATATCTTAAGAAAGTTTTTTCGCAACAAATTAACCGTACAACTGACTTCCAGAGGTAATTTGGAAATACTCACGTTTGTGTACATAAGACCAGAGTTGTTGGTAATTATTTTATTAAAAAGTAAGAGGTCACGAAGTCATAGAAAAGCACCTCATACTTTTTCATTATTTCTTAATGTACTAAATGAAACATGTGAAATTTTCATTTACTTTTAATAGACTTCAATATTTCGCAATTTGGAGTTTGAGAAGTTGCTAAACTTAATAATGATTTTACACGTGCAGTCCGAATTTACACGGAAACTGTTAGCTTGTTTCTTAATAATTTTATAAAATGTATTTTGTAACTCATAAATTGACCTTTTCGGTCTTTAAGGCTTCACTTAATTGTATATTTGTTTCACGTTTCCATATTAGGGTAACCTAATTATTTGAGCGGTGTGATAGAATTTGTGGACCTGATTAATACACGATGAATCTGTTATTTAGAGCAAAATTGAGGAATGAGAAGTAAAAATGGGTTCTACTTCGATTGACGATACTATAGAAACATATGCTTGTATAATTGTAGGTTATATCTATAATGAATACATTATTGTTTTTTTAATCTTATTTTTTGTAGACTATTATTAAATATTGTCCTATTGAGTCCTGTGATGACTGCCCATTTATGCATATTGAATTAGATATTCCTATTTGTAAATAAACCATACAAACATAAATACATTCGTTTCTTGAAATCAAATCAAATCAAAAATACTTTATTCAGTTTAGGGCCCTAATAAGGCGCTTATGAAGTCAAAACTACCACCGGTTCGGAAAACAAACCAGTCACCGAGAAGAACCGGCAAGAAACTCGATCGGATACATCTTTTTAACACATATATATATATATATATCTTTCGACACTAAAACCCGCTTGACATGGTGCTTAAATTTACAGTCCGGCAAATCGGTAATATGTTTTGGGACTTTATTGTAAAACCTAACACTATTACCTACGAAACTATTACTGGTTTTGCTAAGTCTGAAACATGGGACGACCAGTTTGTTACAGTTTCTATTATTTAGATCATGCCGGTCATTTACAAAATGAAAGTTTTCAAAGTTTTATACGGACATACATGAAATTATCAAGAATGTATTGGGAAGGTAGAGTTAAGATAACCGAATTCCTGAAACTTCGTTTTTAATGGTTCGCGAGGTCCCATATTATATAAGGCTCGAACTGCCCGTTTTTGTAATAAAAATATGGTGTCTACCTCACCAGCCATCCCCCACAGCAGAATACCATAAGACATTAGGCTATGGAAGTAAGCGAAGTAGACTAACCTAGCAGTGGCAATATCTGTAAGCTGGCGAATTTTACGTATTGCGTATGCGGCCGAACTTAATCTTTTAGCGATTTTTTTTAATATGAGGGCCTCATTATAATTTAGAATAGAGTGTGATTCCCAAGAATACAGCATTGTCAACTAACCCTACCAAATTCCCTTCGATCTTGATTCTACTATTAACCTGTCTAACATTTGGTAAGATGGAACTTAAGTTGAAAGCATTATGTATAAGACTATAAAATATCAAGTCTACGTTATAAACTCAAATAGGTATCTCAAAGCTTTGTGCTTTTTACATAAAGAGACGACTTGAGTGACGCGGAAAATATTCATAGTTTTGAATAAATACACCGACGTCGTCGTTCAAAAGGTTATTTACGTTAAAGCACGGGAAAATAACGTCGAGAATTTAATAAATTGCACGTATTGAAGAATAAAGCTTTGCCTTCATAATGAAAATTGGTACTTACTTTATATACGAGATGGAAACATGAATCGTAAAACTTTATTCAGCTAATAGATATTACATCTGATGGAAAGTATAGTTGAAGGTATGAATACTTAACCAGATTATAAGAGGAGCTACGTTTCAAATACCTCTCGAAGACTCTCTTGGACAGGGAACGCTGGTCTTTCATTGCCACGCCGGTCAGCTGTTTTTCTTTGTCTATATATATATCATAAGAATATAACTCTAAAGAGCTTTTATTTTGTCGATTTTCATGAAAAAAATTGTTGCAGTTGTCTTGGAATAAGTAATAAAATACATTACAATCATTTTGAGAAATGTCTGTCTGTCTGTTTGTTTGAACACGTAACATTGCCAATGTACTGCGCGTTTACGATAAAACCTATCATAAAATATATATTTTGAGTAACATTTAGTCTTGGTTTTATTTAAATCGGTTCACTTTATCAAAAGTTATTGTAATTGCAATGACGACGCGACTTAAGTACCAGAGAAACGTAGATAAGTGGACATTCAAATGACTTTATTAATCACTGTTTACATCAAATTCGCGAGCACAGCTTGTTGTATAATAAACGTATGAATAATTAACCAAATTATAACAAGAGCTATGTATCAACTACTTTGCAAAAACTTTTTTGGACAGGGTACGATGGTAATTTAGCTTTTAGCTGTATTTTCTCTATAAGACATAAATTCATCATTAATTAAATACTTTCGTAATTCTACGACGGTTCTAAAAAGTATTTCCTTAATACCTTTGATAAGTTGCAGAGACGAGATTTCTTTGTTATGAATGGTGCAGATATTAATAAGTTCGTCGAGTTGCTGCAGCTGTGTAGGGACTTTGTCTTTCTGAGCATATTTTACCGCCTTCATTATGTTATGAAAAGTTATTCATCTCGATTTCCTCCTCTCTTTTTTATAATAGAACTCAATGCTTTGGGTTGAGGTGCAAACTTTTACGGTAACTTCCAATTGGCTACGAAGTAAAAAGATCACGAAATCTTATCTTCGCTGCAGTGTGAAGTAGCGGAACAGCCTCCCGATCAGTATATTCCATTTTTCTTATGAAATCGGGTTCATTAAGTGTGTATATATTTACGCAGATCGAGTGGTGACATACTGCCAATTTTTCGGTGGTAGCTGTTTTTATATTATATTGTGCTTATCATTACGTTCAAACCATCACTTTAGCATATCTCTAACAAAGCACTATTGAGAAATTAAGTCTATAAATAAATTCATAATTGAATTACTAAAGCTGTCGTGTTGCGTGGGAATATTATCACCTGTTGAAACTATCTCTAACACAAACCGCGTAGAAATGTCCATGTTCGGAGCAATAATCCCTTAAGTCGGTGCCTGCTACCTTTAAATTACTGTGTATCAGGGGGGCTAGACGGACGCGGACGTTGCAATGCGGTGAGTTGGGTAGGCAGGCGGTCCCTTACCACCCACCACTCTGCAACTTGCAGGCTTTATTGCATAGCATTTTTACCTCAAAGGTTTTTATGTCTAAAACAATGTTTATACAAAAGTATATAAAAGTACTTTGTCTCCTTCCTGTTTAAATTGAAAAAGATATCGGTTTTTATATTAATTTTGTACCTATATGTTTATCAAGATGCACAGTCAATATCTCAACCCGTCCGCATAAAATGAGTGCACAATTGTGAATTCTGAGCTCATTTTAAATAGACTCTCGTCACTGGCGTCATTGGACTTTTGCTTTTGCTTTGTAAAAACAACTTTAAATCATTCTCGTAAGGTTGAATTTGCAAAAATATAAGTTTATAGTATAACTATAACTACTTAGATATATCGGTTAGTTTTTGGGGACGGTATTGAGCGTTACTTTTATTCGAGACTGTGCATCTTGGATTTTTATATATCAATATTGATAACACTAAAACTCATCAATAGCTACAAAATAAAAATAAGAATGAAAAGCGGCTGACAAAAAGAGGAGGAATATATTCTTAAACGCTTCCCCACTGCCTATTTATATAAGTTTATATTTATCAATGAAAAAATATATAATCTCCTATAAACATGGTTTTTGTTTACCCTTTAGTTTTTAGTTACATTTTAAGAAATCCTTTATTAAAGATGTCCAGACTACATCAACACCACCTAATTTCATGTTTACACTCTTGGCGGTTTGGGAGATCGTGTGTCAATTATTCAAGGCTTTGTAAATGTATATATGTGAGAGTATTTATGTCTGTTTTCAGGAGTAATCCGCTGATACGTTCACAATGAACTAACCTAATGAATTAATTTGGAACCTCGAGACAAACATTGTCTTTTTTTGTCCTTTTTATACATTGAAAAACTCGCAGACTGAGTTACGGGAGTATCTATTATATGTTTTGATTAAGTATTGAGTTATTATTGGTGTATTGTATAAATAATGAGTGCAGTTGTAAAGTTAAACAGTATTTTGAAGTCATATATTTAATCTTCTTATATATTAATACGTGAAGTCAAAACTTTGTACCCCTTTTTAAGCGAATTGCGCGAACGGATGAATTTAAAATTTTCCATAGTTAAAGTTTATATGGAGAAGTGCAAAGGCCTCTTTTTTTTAATAAAATCCATAACATACATATTAAATTAATTAAAATATACATTACCCACACTACTGCTTGAATGAGACATGACATATGTCTATAGTATGTATATTAAATGTAAAAGACGTTTTGACATCCTTCATTCTACTCTTACGTTCCACGAAAATGAAATGTTACGAATATATAATATGTGAAATCATAATAAAATTTAGTAATTACTTAAATAATTCATTAATAAATAATAATTACATATCTTTAATAATTTTATGAAACCCCTTAAGTAATAATTATTCTTTATTGTAGTATTTTTGTACTTTATCGTATTATTGTAGTGTCAAAATTTTGCGATGACAGGACTGCGTTTACTTTATTTTTTTCATTCGGTATGGTCTCCGTGTCTATGTAGGCAATTTAGCCAATGTCAAGTGCGACAAATACACGTTTTAAATTATGCCAAATATTCAGTGTAAAAACGTAGATTAATCTAAAATAGCAACATATCAACATAGATAAATCACCAAAGGGGGATAGGTACTGTGTTGTAAGTGCCACAGAGATTATATACAATAATAAAAATTCCGATTCCCTATATGATATCCTGCCTATTAATATTCCCCGTCCTACTAGTATATAATACACACTATATATATATATATATATAGCATAAATATATAAGCATAAACATAGATAACATTTGAGTTTAATATTATTACGATAAATAAAAACAGTAAATGTTTCAATAAAAGTATATATATAATATATAGTGTGTATTATATATTAGTAGGACGGGGAATATTAATAGGCAGGATATCATATAGGGAATCGGAGAGTTTGCGACAGTTGGAAAATATGTGAACCATTGATCCCTCATCAAAAAGATAACCTGCAATCACTTCATAAGCCAATATGAATATTATAAATATTTTAATAATGGACTCACTTAAATTACTATTCAATAAAAAATAAGTCAAAAAATTACTTTGAAATCATTGGCAAATACAATTATTTTCATCGTTTGCTATGGTTAGCTAAGAAGCTAAAGTTTCCGATATTGTAACTGATGGAGTATATGTACCATTTATATGTTTTTTTTTATCACAGAGAGGGTCCAATAACTGCTGGATATGGTGCCTCACCTCGTTATTTTTATGATATTGACACTGCTGTTATTTATATATTACAGGAACAGGTTTAATCGAACAAGCGATGATAGTACAATTCATGAAATTTGTATGCTAATGAAAGTAAACCATGACTTAGATCTCCGCCGTTACAATAATGCATTTCGAACGGAAATATCAATTATATTCAGTACAGTTGACGATGAATTTTAAACGAAAATGGATTCATTTTCAAAATGTAATGGTAGTATTAAAAACACCTCTGTTTTGGATTCATCATTAGACTCTGTAGCGTATCCATTTTCCAAATGGCGATACTGGGTAGTATATCGATATTTCTCATTATGTCTATTTGGGAACATAACGAAATATTAAATACAAAACAGCGTAATCCTATTGATCAAATGATTCGTGAAGTTTTGTATCATGATACTGGAAATAATGTTTTTTTGCAAATTATTCGCAAATTAAATGAACTTAATCTTTGTTTTATTCCAACAGCGTCCGGTGGCAGGCATAACTTCAACCCTCACATTCGGAGGTAGTACTTTTGCACAATGTGTTTTAAATTCTTATAACCATTTAAAAAAAGCCTGTAGAAAAAATTTTACTGTAGATAGTAGCTCTAGTCGATACATAGATTCATCATCATTGAAAATTATTGATGAAATATCCACATGTCCAGTGCAAGTGATGAAAATCATAGATAGGGTTATTGATATTGCGGGATCTATGCAATAAAATTGATAAAAATAAACCACTTCGAAGAAAAACTATAATAATGTGCGGTGATATTCGGTAATTAAAACCCGTTATACGTCACAGATCTCGTGTAAAATAATTAAAAATTGTGCTATAACTTGGGATAACTTCTCTTATTTTCGTAAAGTTATGTTTATTTAGAATGTGAAATTCTTATCACCTTTCTAATCGCCTGTTTTTTGTTTCAAAGGTATGTAGGAGCTTCGGGCTCACTACTATAAGATTCTAGAGTCTCGGAGACTCGAGACTCGGAGTGCGTAAAATAGACTGTTTATTAATATGCATAATGGTATTTATAGAGACACGATCATTCATTCGTTTGAACGACATTATATTCACAATATTTACAAAAGTTTCAGCCCGGCAAAGAGGATGACATACTCGGTAGCCACATTTTAATTTTTATCTTAACTTAGATTTATTTTTAATTTTATGTGTATATAATTTAATAAAAAAAAGAATAGTGGTATTATACCTTTTAACAAAAGAACCCTAATAAATTTCAAACTAAAAAATCAATGAAATGGTTGAATTTCGTCCACTGGGCGACCATTAGTTATATTAATATTACAACTTATTCATGGATTTAACAACGATTTATAACCATAATCGGACATATAAATTTAATATCTGTTTATTCGGAGAAATGGAATGTGTTACTGGTCAGTATTTCATGCGCTACGTATTGGGGCGTAACAATATTGAGTATTCAGGTGTAATATGTATTGCATACGTGAGAGATCTCGTCGCTATTGAAGAAAAATATTTTCATTCCAATTTTTTATGTACATAGTATTTCACGGCACGCAAGAAATAAATTAAGAAATAATATATTATTTTAATATTAAGGCACAGTGATAAACTCTTTATAATAAAATTTAAAAAAAAAGGCTTGTATGTGTTAACTTTTCTTTGCTAAATAAAGATGTAAATCCAAAGCTCCTGCCGCTCAAGATTTAGGTGATGGGTTGCTAGCTTTATTATTTGAAATCGTTATTACTCGATTAATTTACTGAATGAATTTATTTATGAACCAAGGTCGCCCTTTTTGTCTCCCGCTTTCATAATGTTCAATTTTTCACTGTTCATGGTGAGATTTGCTTACATGATTCCATTGTCCAACTAATGTAAATTAATTCAATTGTTGGAGTAAAATCTATATATAGAAACTAAACTCATACGAAATATATATTTATTTATTTATTACTTGAAAACTAAATTACATTAAATAACGTTATTGGTGCAAGGTTGTTGTATATAGTTCAAACAAAATCCTCTGTTTCCTACATCAACAGGCGCTTCAACATTGTCGGTGTGGAACCACAAGCGGAATGGTTTCACCATACCTGAAACAAAAAGAGAATATGATTAAAATTATTACAAATATAAAACCAACAATATACACTGCAATTTTGTCAATTCCCTAGCCAACCTTATATCTTCAAGCACTCCGCTTAAAGTGATTCACAGTTTTAAGTACTTATAGATATGAAAGCGTAACAATAATAATACTGGTTCGGATGCCACCAAAATGCCAAAGCTCGCAAAAAAACGATTTTAAAACATTCTTTATAGTCTCCGTTCTTATTTATCTTAGAAAGAAAGAAAGAAATATTTTATTCATAAAGTACAACATAAAATACAAGTATACAAGAATAGACAAAAATATGCATATCTGTGCATTATCAAATGGTGTCCAGCTCAGCATATGTTATCGTTATGGGAAACACTTATCGCTGATTTTCAGCTGGATCCCAAGCAAGTCACGGTGCGTAAAAAATTAAAATATGAATTAAAATTATAAAATATAATATATATAGGGAAAGTAAGTGGTGGATGTAATAAGGTTTACTTTTGTAACTGTAGGTTAAAATAAAAGAACGTGATGTACATTGCAAGATGTATTGACGACTGAATATAATGACAACGACATAAATATACTTTGCTTTTTGGTTTTAGCCAGATATAACTTATGAGACAATAGAGCTTCCAGTAAGTAATGTACAGAAAATAATACGGTACATAAAGAGGTAATAATATAGATATGGGAAATTAATGAAATAAGAAGTACATAAAACAACATACAAGAGAAGCAATTGCAGGCGTGACTAAAATATATATATGCAACTCAAATTGGATTCAAAACCTTTAGTTTACAAGCATTACAAAAAGAAGCTCTAGTTCTGTAACTATTCAGATCTCCTGCCCAAACTAGTTTCTCATAAAGATATTCAGGCTTCTCGGTTTTTATTACACCGAATAATAGTGTGGCTAGTTGTAACTGCCTCCTATTTTCCATTTTTAGGAGTTGTCTTTGGTTTAAAAAAGACGTGATATGAGTTCGTGGTGGAATATGAAAATAGAAACGCGCAGGCATTCTGTACCTTTTGTACAAGCCGTTTTGTTTTATTAAGAATACAGGAGTCATATATAATATCAGCATAATTTAATTTAGACAGAATGAGTGACTCACGTAACATTACTCTAACTCATGTACTAATGTACGGGCGAATATTATATAGAAGCTTAAGTCGATACATACAATTACGTGTTGCCTCCAGAACATGATTTTCAAAATGCAGGGATGAATCCATAAGTAAACCAACATTACGAGACTCTGATACACACTCAATGGGTTCGTTGGATATAATGATCGCGGGTCGAATGAGCGTTATATTTACAATTTGTTTTTTTTTTATCCTAAAACCATAAACTTAGACTTGTTCGGATTTAAGACCAAACAGTTAGCATCTGCCCATTCTTTTACACTGGCGAGGTCTTGATTCATCCTACGTGATGCTTCCATCGTATCACGCGGAAGACAGTGTAAATATAATTGTAGATCGGCTGCATATAGATGAAATTTACAATGCTTGATACTATTAACAATGTCGGAGCTATACAGAATGAATAACAAAGGTCCTAAAATTGAACCTTGTGGAACACCTCTCTCAACTGTCATAAGGGTCGATGAAACTTTATCACCAATACCATTCCCTAATTCCACATATTGGAATCTGTTACTCAAAAAACTACGAAACCATTCAACAGTAGCTGAATCAAAATCATAATACCTTAATTTAGATAAAAGCAGGGATACTTTATGGTATCAAAAGCACGAGAAAAATCTAAAAGCGTCAACAAGGTCCCCATGCCGTGATCCTGAGCCGATAGTATATTGTCAACCACCTCTAAGAGCACTGTTGTGCTTCTATTTTTACGGAAACCCAACTGAAATTGAGAAAGAATATTACATTTTTCTATATAGGCTGTTAATTGTAGTGATACAACTTTCTCTAATATTTTGGAAAGACACGGAAGTATACTAATCGGCCTGAGGTCTTGAATACCAGTTGGGATGGCTTTCTTTGGGATTGCTTTTATAACCGCAATTTTCCAGAGATCAGGGACAGTTGAAGTTGTTATAGATGAGTTGACTATCGTAGTAATGGCCTTTATTGTGTAGGGGAGGGTTGCTGTAATCACTTTTAAATCAATGTTGTATATGCCTGTTGCATTCGACTTCATTTTACGTATTATATGGGTAACTGTATATTCACTTATAGGATGTAAAGAAAACGTATGACTATTATAATTATTATATTCAAAGAAATCACGATATGAGGGTACAAAATTAGTACCACCCGGTATAGTTAAGAAAAATGTATAGACGGAAGTGCAAAGTAGCGTCTAATCAAGTATCATTAATTTATATATATTTCATAATCCTTACGTATATTATAAATGTGATTGTGAGTTTGTTTGTTACGCGTATTAAGAGTATTACTCAACCGAACACCATGATGTTTTGCAAACGCTTTGACAGGTAAATGTGTCTATACAATCCCATTTTGTACTTTCAAGAACAGTATCAGACCCATCGTGATCTATGACAGTAAATGATCGCAATTTTATGAAAGACTTATTACTTTTACCTTTTTAACATCTATCTCAACAGTGATTTGTGCATGACTTCCGAGATCAGGGATGTAATTTACTTGAGTATCATGGATAGGGGCATCTGTGCAAACTAGATCGATAAGAGTTTGACTGTTGTCAAGTACGTGTGTAGGTTTCGTAATTATTTGAGTCAGATTAGTCAAGAGATTGATATTAAAATCTCCTAAGAGAACTATGAAGTTAAATTGAGAGAATGTTGAGATAGACTCTGTCAGAGCGTCCAAAAAAATGTCATTAGCGAGATGATATATAACCTATAGCCTTCCTCGATAAATGAGATATCTAACACTGAAAGATTTTTCAAATCAGTCCAGTAGTTCCTGAGATTAGCGCGGTCAACCAAACAAACAAACCCTTCAGCTTTATAATACTCGTATAGATTATGGGGCAAATAACGTAAAATTTATAGTATAAAAGCTACGACATGACAGATTAATATCCTGCCAAAAACTTTGTCTATATGTCGTACGTGAGTAGTAATTACGAATGTGCGGATATTAAAACTCAGGAGTAAGTTGTCGACGAATCGAAAGGAACAGTTCGATTCGAAAGTCTAGTCGAGTATTCGAAAAGTTCGGATGATTACTTTCATTCGGATGTTTTGTTTTCTGTCGTAAGTTTGGACACAACAAGGGGTCCTAAAATAAAAGAGTAAAATGGACTAATTGCTTTTCGTGTTTTATATTATCACAAACAGCAAACTTTTGTCAAAGGGTATAAATATATCTATAATCAAAGTAATGGTGGTAGAGCCACGCTGAAACTATTACTGGTTTTAGCATGAATGGGTCGGCTCGCCCGGGGTAGTACCACCCTCTCATAGAAAACCGACGTGAAGTAACAGTGCTTGCATTGTTGCGTTTCGTTCGGTCAGTGAGCGCGCCGGAGGCCCACCTCCCCACCCCTCTTCTCTCTCCTCTCCCACTCCCTCCCCTCCCCTAACCCTTCCCCCAAAAGGTGACAACGCACTTGCGGCTCCTCTGGTGTTGTTAGTGTCCATGGACGGTGGTGATCACTTAACATCAGGTGTCCCACCTGTTCGCGTGCTACCTACGACAAAAAAAAAAAAATTTTTTTCCAACAGGGCTCACCAGTTAATTTGCCATTTTTTTAATTATGTATACATACAATAAAAAATAAATTTATGTTTAAATGCAAATTTATACTACTTATACCTTTGAAACTAAAAAAATTACGATGAATTTATATAACGGCCATATTTCCAGAAAAATTCGCTACAGAACTTCCTAAAATGGTTATAGGCATTTTATAATTAAGAGTAAGGTAATATTGCCTTACTCTTATGAAAACATGAAGTGAATACGGTCCTCTCACCTAAAAATTTGACATTCAATAAGACCAAAGAGAATAATAATTATTTCAGCGTTTTCATAAATTTATTGAAGATATTTTTTTTTCCTATTAACTACACTATTGGCCTAGTAAGGCCTTAACAGCTTCACTGGACTACCGTATTATTTATCAATTTATTATTTAAGCGTTTATGAATATTAATGTATATTATGAATTTACATATTATATTCTTATAAAATTAACCTACAATTTAACCAGTTAATTTCAAAGGGCATGTAAGTTATAGAATGTAAGTCATGTTAAAAATATTGAATGTAGGATGAAAAAAGGTAATTGGAACGTAAGAGTAAAATGACGGAAGGCGAAACGTCATTTTCATTTAAATGTGTGTATATATTGTTTGTCATTCAAACAGCAGTGTGAGTGATGTATATTTTAATTAAATTAATGTGCTTTTAATAGCATTATACACTTCTCCTCCATATAAACTTTAACTATGCCAAATTTTACGTACATCCGTTCCCGCAATTTGCTTAAACAAACTGTCCGCTTCACGTATTAATATATAGATAGAGATATCACTATATATAAATCGGAAAAACTGCGGGGACACATAGTATACATATTAGTAATTTAAATGGCGCCATGTCGCGTCGCGGGCTGCATATTTATTTCTTCAAGAATCATGTACTCAATCTCCATTAAACTATCATGATTTTTCAAGAAAATTGCAAATATAGATACGGGATTACGTCGAAGCTTTACTGCAATCATGTCAAACCAGTTACGGCTGAATAAAGTTCAACGTTCTACTTTGAATTATGGTGATAATGTTTTCCTGAAACATATACAATATAGTAACTTTGAAATTTCACACCAATTTTAATTAATTCTCCAACGAGCCTTTCTTCCAAAATTGTGGTTGTTTCGTGAGTTTTTATTTTTTAGCTACGTGAAATTAACTTACACGTGACCGTTGGTGATTACAAACACGTGACAAACAGCGTCACGTTTAGGGTTCTATTGCCATATAATGAGTTATAATAATATAGCTATGACTGCGCTGTTTAAAGGGCTATCGAACTGTAATAGTTAGTTGATAGGAAATTTTACAGTGTATGTGTTATTATAAGAGAACTGTCTTAACGAATAATAATAATAAAATATGAGATCTTAAGGGATTCTCAAGAAGAGGAGTGTTATCCTTTTTGTTTTTCTTTATTCTAACAATCGTAATATAGTATGTGAACCTTAAAGTAGACTATACTAAAAGTATATTATAATAAAACTATACCATAATAAAACTGTAACAAGGCCAAATCTGTACAATAAATATTTTTTGAAAATTATAATTGGTTTAGACTTTCTTATCGATATAGAAGTCAAAAATAATCCTTTTATAATTTTTGTCTGTCTGTCTGTCCTTGTGAACACGCATCACTCTGAAAGTACTGAGCCGATTTTGACGAAACTTGACAGTATTACAAGGTTTCATTTAGAATAATTGGTGGCGCCGTTGTGTTCTCGACGCCACTGAGGGGATCTTCTATTCTATTATTAGTGGACTGTATTTTGCGGGGGTGCTAATTTTTATACTAAACTATTGTGATCAGATGCGATGGAGACAGGACTAGGAAGGAAACCTGGCACATACCTTGTGGCACTGCGGTTTCCACGTGTCTAGCCGGCTAGCTGATGTTCACGTTGCACTCCACAGTTTTCTCCGTTACGATACTGACGGATACTAAATTACAGATTCAGAGAATCTCACAACACAATTATTGTTTATAAAAGAATCAGCACGCACTATATGCAGAGCGATGTGTTTTCTTACTAACTCGACCAGGTGCAGAAATTAAACTGTTATTGCAGGCGGCACGATAACGACTACAGTGTTATTGACGCGCTACGAGTCTTGTATGCATGTCTTTCACAGGAAGGGGTAATTAAGCGGGGTTGAAAAGTGCCGCGATCTGATCACCATATTGCATTAAATTAAAAATATATAAAGCGGCGCAACCAATAATTTTTATCGCATAAAACGCAACGGGTTCTCCAGAATAACGGACGAAAGTCTAAAATTTGTAGTTAGTGAAATTTTTCACAGTTTTTGGTGAATTTTCTTTGTGCTATATATATAGCAATAGCAAACATATCTATATCTATCTATACATATAATAAAAATGAAGTGTCTGTATGTATTATCACAATAAAAAAATTTGACTGATTGGGTATGAAAGTAACAAACGCTTCTGATAACAAAAATGGCTAGAACGATTTTGACAGGAATTTCACTGACACATAGCTGAAATTACAGCGGGATTCTTAGGCTACTCTAAATTACACTAGGTATTAACCGCGGCTTCGTCTGCGATTCTATCTCCAAAATGATTGGACCGATTTTCACCAGCAGATAGCGGACATCCTTTCAAGTAATTTAGTCTATTTTAATTTAGACTAGCTGTTAACCGTGGCTTCGCTCGCAGTACTATCTTCAAAACAGTTCAACCGATCTTCACGAAACTTTCACTGACAGATAGCTGACCTTATAAAAAGTAATTGAAGCAATTTTAGTTTATACTAGCTATTAACCGTGGCTTCGCCCACAGTGCTTTCTCCAAAAAGGTTAGACCGATTTTCATGGGATTTTCACAGGCAGATAGTGGACCTTATAAAAAGTAATTTAATTTAGACTAGCTGTAAACCGTGGCTTCGTTCGCTGTGCTGAGACATATTTTATTCTATAAAATAACCGAAATATTAATTAAAGAAAATCAGAAACTACTAATGAAATAGATTCACTAATTAATCAACCTTTATTAAAACCTCCTTGTAATTTATTATTTTCATATTTTCAAAATAAAGACTTTCTATGTCATTGGAATTGCGAAAAGTGAATAATGAATGAAAAATATTACCTTCTCATTTATTGACTGGAAAACGAAGCTGAAATCTACAACCCTAATAACATCGTGTTCCGGAACAGCTGTTCCGGAGATCTCGAGTTATCAACAAGAACAATCACTATCAACGATTTTTAGCAGATAAGACACAACAGGAAGAAAATTATAGATATATTTATCTTATAATAAATTATTTTAAGCATAAGTTGATAGCTTTCACGGATTCATGTCATCAAACTGGCGTTTAAACTATTGTTATCTGTTAACAGTATCCGACTTTTAGCCGATGCCAGTGATAAAATTATGTAGAAGTTATATTAAGTCTCTCTATTTTTAAATACCTACAGAAGAAGTGTTATACTTTTAAAAGTAAATAAAATAAATGGAGTTGTAACGAAACGTAGAAATCGTTTGAGTCGTAAGCTGCAGTGGCTGTCACAACTAACGAAACCATTTACTTTTTCCGCTAGATCCAGACTGAAATGTTAAAGGTCCCTGTAGCAAACCCTTTCGATTGCACTGTTTAAGTAAGACCCGAGTAATAACACACTTTATTGCTTTGAACGAAAACGTGCTTCTATTCTTAACGTTCTGCCTCAACACTCTTGAGCTCCCATATATTTCTTTTATCACTCTCGCCCCTTGACCCTTTCGGGTCCCGAGGTTGATTGTGTTCACTATTTCCAAAGTTTAAAAACTATCTATATACTACTATATAATGGTACTATATTCTGAACCGTTTCGATAAAGCTGTTACGTGTAAAATTGAAAATACAGAAAAAAAGGCGATGTACTATACATATATAGAGCGCGTCTAAGTTTTTGTTAAAACAGGTAGTCCGGTGAAGCTGTTAAGACCTTACTAGGTCAATAGCAAAGACAGTCCGAAAAACAAAATTGTTAAAACAGTAGGTCGATGTGGTAGAAGAGGTGTTAAGTTAAACTCAACGGTTTTTACAGTGTGTAGTTTGGCTACAATCAATTATTGCCCCTTATTAACATTTAACTTCCGAAGGTAATAAAAATAAATTGTAATGAAATAACATAAGCTCTTGGATAAACTCCAAGATATAACGTAGATAATTACAAACATCGATACATATATATGTATGTTATATTCTACCAGAACACGCTACATTTAATTCTTGATGAATACACTCGTTGACATTCCATACAATTGTTTTCCTAATATATCTTATACAAGTATCAGTCACTCGATTTGCTGTAATTAACGCTTTGGTTTGGTTTTTCCTCAGGACTGTGATATGGGGATTATTCAAGAAGGGACTGAAACCCGCTCTTCAAGTTTGGCAACACAACAGTGATGCCCTTGGTGTTGCAGTTGTCCATAGGCGACGGTAACCACTTATCATCAGGTGGGCCGTCTGCCTGTTTGCTGACTTTTAGCAAAAAAATAATTGTAGGTGTCATTATTTAAAATGTATACTTACAGAATTTTGTAAGTGCGCCAAAAGTTGCGCCGTGTTAGCGGGATCTGATAGTTCTATCGCACCAGCCACCTGAAACAAATTCCTCGTGCTCCATTAAACGGGTCAATTGCTCTGGAGAAGATAGACGGCAGGTAATCGTGGTTGTTTTATATCTACGTTCGTTATACACGCTTCGTGGTGGGCTATTTTTAATATGCTTATTAACATCTGCAAACCATAACGACTAGGCATGATAGAATAAAAATATTTATGTTTTGTTAAAAGTAGTTTAACCAATATTTTTCTAATATAAAATACATACTTAGAAATAACTTTACATACTTATGTGGTTTTCCTTTATTATTGCATGTAAATAAACCATAGAATGACATCACCGCAAATACTTTCTAAAACGGTTATTATATTTTCTTATTAGTAAAGAACTGAGGCAGTAGTCGTACTACCGCATCGAGCTGTGTCGCAGAAGATGATTTGTGGATCACGCAAATTATTATTCGGTGTGTAATTCGAACCTACAACACCGTGACAGCAGAGAGGCAACCTCTTGCACCACTCCGTTATATAAAGTATTAGTTTGTGTGGAGAATATTTTAATAATTATTTATAACAGATATACCGATGCTGAGTTTTATGTTGATTGATTATTTCTTTTTTTTATATATTTTTTAATTTAATAACAATATCGCCTAGCTAACAACATACAGATATAAAATTAACAATGGTTTAGATTAATTTTATATAATTTATCCCTAATTTGATTAATCCCCAAACAGATTTCGAAATAGATTCAGACAATAAGAGAATTATATAAACCAATGTGGAACGAATCGGAATCGTTGAGACCAGCTCGTATGAGACCTCACAAGACGCTGTAACTTTCTTACCAGTAGCTTCAAAATGATATTTTAAATGCTTTTGACCACAGTTTCACGTGGTGTAAAATGAAGTTGCAATCTAAGATAGTAGACACGCTAAATTTAGAGACGACTGGGTCTTAAATGCAGCTGCCGGAATACAGCCGGCGGAAGAAGGGAGGTAGCTGGTGTGTACCCAGTCTGCCTCTCTATAGGCAGGATCCCGGCGGTCACCTTCGGGCGGACCGTTGGGACGGCTCTACAAGGTTGATTAGCATTGTACGATCCCTTGCCGCCCCAACAATTACAGTCTGTCGATACCCCGTGGGCTTTTAGTTTTTTTTTTTTTTTTTTAGCATGGCTGAAACCACGCTCGGCAGCGATAAGTCCGTTCCCACCGTCGCCGCCAGAATGCGGCGCTGCAGCCCCCACGCAGCACACTCAGACAGTGTGCTGCGCGGTATCTTCGTCAGCCCCGCACTCGTGGCAGGCGGCGGTCGGCTCCCTGCGTGCGATCCGGTGCAGGTACCACCCGAAGGAACCGTGTCCGGTGAGTACCTGCACCAGTCGGAACGTCGGTTTAATAGTTTCTGAGATTACCCCCTACAATGTCACAAACTCACAAACTTTACCTCTTTATAATATTAGTATAGATAATCATGCAATATATTTATGGTATATAGAAACGGGATAAAATTAACGCGTACTTTCAATGTGAGCATATCAAAGCAATATTTTGGCAAGGCGAGTCAGAGTCGAATAGCGAATATAAACCAGTTAGTGGTACAAGGTCGATGCGGTGCGCCCGAAGCTTGCATATTTCTTTGTATAAAGTGCGTATTAATATTCAACCTTGACTTTTAGGCAACCATAGGTATAACATGTCTAAAGCAATCAAAATACTAAGCTTATATGATACTAACCTATTTACTTTCAATGAATAATCTTGAGTGGCTATAAAAAGTTCAGTTTCTCACAATACATTTCCGAATGCCTTCGAAAATAATTCCTACGTTTAGACACGCTGCATTAATTGTAACAAATAGACTCTTTTAATACATATATACATACATTGGACTAAATATTATACATAGGATGGATGCAATGGCGAAAGGTGTTTGGGGTATTTTTTATGTTCCACGAGTACCGTTGAAACTCGAGAGGAACGCGTATAAAACTATAATAAGACCAGTCGTATATCCCAAGCCGAGGTGTGCGTGCACCCTTGTGTATGTTACCTAAAACCCAAATCGATTGTGTGCCTTAAGCGCCAACCTTAGTAGTCCGGTGAAGCTGTGAAGACCCTGCCGGGTCAATAGCGTAGTCAGTTCGAGAGAAAAAAAACCAGTCGTATATTTTTTCTTATTATTTTGGGCATTCAATCTTATTATAACTGCCATTGTCGAGTAGGTAATAATATTACAAGTGTTGTAAGATTATGTATCAACAAGGTGGTGGCTCCCTTGTTAGAACTTTCCAGGGAATCTCTGTGGCATCTCAGAATTCACGCTCCGTGGCATTATTTTCCATTCACCTCATTTATATACAATAACCGAACTATATAACGTAAAATACCACCAATTTTACAAAATATAGAGTAAAATAACAGAAGATTATGAATAAATAATTTTAGGAAACTTTTTTTCAGTAAAACTTTCTTTTTAAACGTTATTAAAAACCTGAATTTATCACTGCCAGACAATTTTGTTATTGACAATGATGTGCCCTATGATATGCTTTATAAATAAAAATAAGTCATTTCAAATCAAATTATTTTTTACATTGCAAAGAACATATTTTATTTTATTAACTATTATGATATTTTAAGATTTCACCGGAAACGTACACATATGACTTGGGACTGACGCCATCTTGAATACATGCGTCTGTAACAGGCGCTGCCGCAATTATTGCTATCTTTATCATACAGCCAGTGTTGCGCTAAACTATAGTTATAGCTAAGTTATTCTATACATATTATTTTAATTTACCCTCTTTTATGTTTAAATAAAATAATATTAAAATTATAGCTATCTTTTTTAACATTTGAACTTTTTTTGAACATACTTTTTTATTTACAAAAAATAGCATCGGGCACATTATTGTCACTAACAAAAATGTCTGGCAATAATAATAAATGTAAAGGTACGATATGCACTAATAATGCAACGTTTACTGGCAACCAGGTAGCCCGCACGTTGTTCTGAAGAACATAAAGAAGCTACTTAAAAAACTGGTTTATTAAAATTCGCTCTAGAAACCGTTGCTAGCTCTTAGACGAATAGTTACAGGCAAGTGACAGTTGACACATCGACGCGACGCTCGTATCTTTTTCATATTTGTATTTTCCTTCAATACAATGGAGTGTGAAAAAGTTTTAATACAAGTTGAAAATAGTTATGATAAAGTAAGTGGTAGAGATGATTATTTTCACATCTTATGCATGTGCAGAGTCTATATGCAGTAGGTTAGATGTCGCGACAGAGAAAAAGAGAGGCAGAGAGAGAGTGTATATAATATATACATACATATAATTTTCATTTCAATAGCAAACCAACTAAACGATTGATGTATTAAATTTTATTAACTTGATTATCCCAGATCATTCATTATTTAATTTATAATTATTTATTTTTGAATTATATTTTGTCGTTTAATGTACAATTTAATTCTATCTACTTGATATTTTATAATGTAAACTATACTGACTGTATAGTAAACGTCTACCAAAAACGGAAAGGAGCATCGTTCCAACAGGGGGTCCATAGACCTGTCAAGCTTTTTTTTACATTACCATTAATATACGTAGGTTAGTTTTTATTTTAATTAAACCCGGTCTATGACGTTACGAACGAGTTGCTTATTTTAAAAGATTTTCCACATACCATCTGGGTATATGTTTGAGTGAGTCCTTTGATAGTTTGGATTTACAATAGGAAACCGTAAATATGGCTGCAATCGGGTTTTAGGTTTATTAAAATTTTTCGCGTTGAAAAATACAATTGAAACCGGTGATAACCGATTTGGTGCAGACGAAGTTGAACGGGTCAGCCAGTAAGTAATGTATTTTATATTTCGATCATTTTTTGAAATGTCTGTCAGTCTGTTTGTTTGAACACGCATCACTACTAAACTACTACCTACGTTCACGATAAAAATGATAAAAGATATCCTCGAGTAACATTTAGTCATCGTTATTAAAATCAATTCACTCTATCAAAACTTATTGTAATTTTAATGACGACTCGACTTAAGTACGAGAGAAAAGTAAGTAAGTAAATGGACTTAATAGTTAGCTAAGCACATAACTGCATATTACTTTCTACGGTTATATATTAAATTATCTATCTAAACATATAATCCGAATGTAAATATAACGTGTCTGTACTTTTTCTATGAACACGCATCACTGCTAAAGTACTGAGTTCACAATAAAACCTCGGGAGTAACTTAATCTTTGTTTCATCAAAATCGGCCCACTCTATCAAAAGTTATTGTAATTTAAATGACGGCTGGAGTTAAGTACGAAAGAAGTGTATTAATCTATACTATTATTATAAAGTTGAATGGTTTGATCAGTTCGAGAAAAAAAAAATTGAATGGTTTGTTTAACGCCACGCAATGGTTTGTTGTTAGAACGCGCTAATCTCAGTAACCACAGATCCGATTTGAAAAAATCTTGCAGTGTTATATAGCTCATTTATCGAGGAAGGTTATAATATATATGTTAGGTATTAAATGGTCTCTCGTGCTCCGTCTTTGTGAACATTTTCATAGAAACTACGTGATTTAGTTGATCTAATTTTCCATGATAATTTCGAAATTACCTAACCCTTATCTCTTGAAATTTTAGGTTACCTCCTCTAACATTTTATCGTCACTACTTACCCCCAATAAGAAAGCGTATTGATTAAATGTCCTCAATTACTAACTAAAACTTATATTATAAAACGGCTTAACATTGTCCCAGTTTAGCCCCGATAAATAAAATTTAATTTCAAGTCATACAAGGCATACTCGTGAATAGTATATTGTTTACTAATTAAACATGCTTCGCGATGTTGAAATTTCACTTTAAAGTGGAAGTCAACAAGTTTTCCGACTTTCGATAACGAACGAGAGAAATCAGCGCGTAAGTTTTTCTACATCTCGGAAGTTATTTCGATCAGTACTCGGTACTAGTTCGAGAACTTCTGGAAGTTTCTCATCCCTTGCCGTCGTAGTTTTATGCTGCTGTCGTGAAGAAAATGAACGCATCTAACTAAAACACAAATCTGCCAATAATCGAAAAGTCAGTCAGGCAGTCAGTCAGTCTGCTCCTTCAGGGACATACGTCTAACTCGTTCTCTAATTTGAGAACAGAGGCTCATAGGCGAATAAATGATTATTGAATGCAACTTTCGTATCACGATTCGTAATATAAATAAAACTTTAGGTGTGATTTTTGTAGATATGATCTATTCTTCGAGGATCACTTCACTTCAGTTTTTTTAATGAAAGGTATCTTCTGACTTTTATTACCCCTGACAATGTTCATGCAAAATTTCATGAGTCCATTCCACTCCACTAGAGTGTATGATTGTATGTAGAGTAGATATGAGAAGTAGAGTTCAATGTTACAAAAAATGGCAGATGGACCCTCTTTCCAGGAACAACATCATAGTTCTTTAATTAATACTTAAAAAAAATGGTATTGACGTTTTAACGTCTCCGCAGTACGCTCACTGACCACTGCCGCGGCCGGCTCGCTCTCTATTTGTTTCGCAAGTGTAACCTAATCGAATAATTTTTCTCAATTTTCCCGTCTCGTTTCCTTAAAGTTAGACTTGAGATATAAAGACAGCGCGAACCGACCGCGTCAACGGTCGGCGAGCACACTGCGGTGGTGTTAATACGTAAGCATTAAAAAAACTAACCATTCTCATTTATTCAATGAAACAAAACAACCACAAGACCCTTTAGTGCCTACATATTGTTCATGGTAAAGCTCATTCTGATGCATGAATTTAAAATTTAAAAATCAATTTCTATCGTACCTTATTTTATGATTCAAGCCGTGTAAAACCGACCATTATGTAGATAGTAACAACGATGTCACATATGGTGTTCTATTTCATACACTTTGTATCTGTTATGCAAATAACAATAACCTATATAATACCTGTACCTCAACTTTGTTTAACTCAGACACCTTTAGACCTTACGTAAGGTAAAGAGAAATTGAAATCTTTTAGCCACGATGCCGATTATGTATAACATGTTATATCAATTTAAAATGGTGTCACTTAAATAATAGTTTACCTAAGAAAGATACAATTTAGTTGACATATAAAACACTAGCTGATTCCCGCGACTTCGTCTGCGTCGTTTCTTATCTTAATTATTTTGTTATATCTCCAAGGGATTAGGCAGCGGTTTCGATGAAAGCTTCCACGCGGCTCGACTTTTTCCGACACTTTCAACAATTATCGTTATATTTGAACCAATTTACAAAAAATATTGACAAATTATATACTTAAACTTCCCTCGTGAATCACTTTATCTATTAATGAAAACCGAATGAAAAACCGCTCGGTAGTTTTTGAATTTATCGCGAACAGACAGACAGACAGACGCGGCGGAGGACTTTGTTTTATAATATGTGGTGACAATGATATGGTGAAAATATATATCGGTTTTTATATGCTGGCTCATCGACTTAAATCGGTATAAATGGTGGTAGAGCCACGCTGAAGCTATTACTGGTTTCAGCATGAATGGGTCGGCTCGTCCGGGTTAGTACTACCCTCTCATAGAAAACCGACGTGAAGTAACAGTACTTGCATTGTTGCGTTTCGTTCGGTCAGTGAGAGCACCGGAGGCCCATCTCCCCTCCCTTCTCCTCACTCCTCTCCCTCTGCCTCCTTTAACCCTTCCCTCCAAAGGGTGGCAACGCACTTGCGACCCCTCTGGGGTTGTGAGTGTCCATGGACGGTGGTGGTCACTTAACATCAGGTGACCCACCTGTTCGTTTGACACCTATGATATATAAAAAATAAAAAATATTATTGTGCCTAATGTATGTTTGGAAAGCAGTCGACGGTAGTAAGCGTCGTAAAGAAATGCAGTAAATGCAATATATACACATATGAGACTGTAAACTTAACATATCTTTACTTTGAGATTTTTGTGTAAGAGTGCATGACTAAGTAATTAAATATATTTGGATCATTTAAAAAAATGTGTGTTTGTTTACATCCATCATTTCTAAAGTATAATATCGAGGCTAAAATCATAAAGCATATCCGGGTAACATTTAGTATTTGTTTCATCAAAATCGGTGCGCTCTATCAAAAGATATTATAATTGGAATAATGACGCGAGTTAAGTACGCGAGAACAGTGGGTAAAATTATGCTTTTCTGTCTCATTCTACTGCCTGGGTACTACTGTAAATTTTACGTATCTGTACTTTCCCGTTTTTTGCCAAAAAAATTGCATGTAACTAAGAATATTTAAATAATTATTTAAATTTCAATCATTTTTGCGTTTTCGATGATCTAATAATATTACAATATTTTATACTATTTATTTGAAGTTTTAAGAAATTACGATTTTTTTTTATGTTCTACAGGTACGCGTTTGGCCACAATCTCACCTGATGGTAAGTGACGATGAGGCCGACGATGTATCGCGCTTACGCACTAGATGCCTGTTCACTCTACTCTTGAAGACTCCCAAGTTATAAGATGACGGGAAGACAGACGCCGGGAGTGAATTCCACTCCTTAGCTGTACGTATAATGAATGTGGAAGCAAATCGCTTCGTACGAATTACGGAAATATCAACCACGTAAGGGTGGAAACCCTCACGGCGTGTAGTCGTCCTCTGATGGAATGGGGACGGTGGAATTATATTATGTAATTCCTGTGCACACTCTCTAAAGTGTAACCTGTAAGACACAGAGAGACAAGCCACTTTTCGTGGATGCTCTAAACTGAACATTCTTGAATCCCACAGCGCTTCATCACCGACAAACCGACGAGCACGATGCTCAATGGAGTCAAGAGCGGCCAGCTGATATTTGGCTGATCCATCCCATAAGTGACAGCAATATTCCACACATGAGCGTACTTGAGTTTGGTACAGGCTAAGAAGCTCTTCTGGTGTGAAATGTCGCTTAACTTTAAAGAGGATCCCAAGTTTCCTCGCAGCTGTTCTTGCTTTCTGTTCGATTGAGCACCCGAAATTGAGATCCGATGTTAGCTGGATCCCAAGAAGCTCGAGGTTGTTAGTCACTTGCAGGGAAACACCTTGAAAAGTATGAGTCAAGTTGAACGGACTCCGTTTTGTAGAAAAGAGATACGCCTGTGTCTTTTCAGCGTTAAATGTATCCAGGTTTGAATTACCCCAATCGGCAACAAACCTAAGGTTTTTATTCAAACGTTCGAAATTACCACTTTTATCATTTTCACATTATGACCACTACGTATTTAGCAATGTTTGAAGTGGGGCAAGCGGTGTGGTGCTCATACGCAGGAGTAATGAAGTAAATGGATAATATTGTTTACAAAGAAATTTTCTAAACGAAGTATACTTTACTTTCCATTTTTTCATTATTTTCTTTGGTACACAAAATATATTGTTAAGATAATAAGTAACGCAGATGAAGTCGCGGGTCTTAGCTAGTACTAACTAATAATATAAAATGTGGAAGTGAAATTTTGCATAAACTTTGTCAAGGCTGCATAAAAGGATGTAGGGTACTTACTGTACCCGAGCGGCAGATGAAATTGACATTAGCGGCGAAAGAAACCGCGAGCAAAAATTAGTTTTTTTTTAAATGGGAATCACTGCATCAGTGCCGTATATCGATCTAACTATAGATAAGTACTATTTAAGTCACCCTATATTTAAAAAAAAATTGAAATCGGTCAAGCAGTTCAAAAAAATTACGAACATATAGGTACACATTGAAATTTTATATATAACTAGAGGGTACGGCGGACTTTGTCCCGCCTTGATAGAAAGAAATATCCTAAAATTCAACCGCAGCGCCACCTATCGAGCCCAATTGTGAATCTAAACCATTCTTGGATCCAATCTTTATGTACAAATTTCTTCTGTACGTGTATATTGCACTGAACTCCTCCTAAACGACTGGACCGATTTTGATGAAAATTTCTATGCGTGTTCGTGTGGATCCGAGAATGGTTTAGATTCACAATTGTACCCGGTATGTGGCGCTGCGGTTGAATTTCAGTTTTTTTTATTATCAAGGCAGGTCAACGTCCGCCGTGGCCACTAGTTATACGAGTATATATATAAGGCAGAACTAGAAAACTTTAAAAGCGATGATAGTGGCTACTTGGATAACGTCGACTAGACACAAAAACACCAGATACACATTACAAATATAAGAAAACTATAAAATGACACCGGGCGGTAGTCCGGTGAAGCTGTTAAGACCTTGCGGGGTCAATAGCGTAGTCAGTTCGAAAAAAACAAAAAGACACCGGGCAGGTAGGCTTGTAAAACACTAAGCCTGAGTTCGTAATATGATAGCTGAAAATATATCGATACTACTTAAGTGACATAACATCAAAAAGGCAGAAACAAATGAACGTAGCCCGGTGAAGCTGTTAAGACCTTGCTAGGTCAATAGCGTAATCAATTCGAGGAAAAAAACACAGATACATATGAAGACATTTAGCAATAACAGTACCACATGAATCAACTACTTAGTAAGTGACAAAGTTGTAATGTCAAAAAGTACTTATTTGTTAGTTATATTAACAACAGGTATAAAAAAACATGTGTGTGTGTACTTATGTACACGCGTTAGAAGTTATACTTCTTTGGCGTATAAAGATAAAAATATTTTCAAAAATTTTATCTTGCGCCTTATTCTACGTTTGTAGAAAAAACGACACTAACAATAGAAAAAAAGTATTTAATACATAGAAAGTTTGAATACAAAGAAATACAAACAACAAATACAAAGAAACAAAGTGTTGACCATAGCTAACTTCAGGGTGTCGGTCTTTCGTGACGGTGTGCGCGCGCATCGTAAAAATTTACTCTCATCATTTTTCCTTAACGCGCCAAAAGAAGTACGTCTTCAAAAAGGTGACTGCGATTTTTTTTAATTATTCGAGGGAACTGATCTGTTTAAAGAATTACTTACAAATACATAAGTGAAATTTAATGTTTGAATAGATTTATAACAAAATTTAAAAAAATGATTATATTTCATACGTATTTATGTAGATATATTTGGAAGTGAACATTTCTTTGGCCTCATTCGGTGACGCACTGAACGTATATTCCTCTTCAGTCGTTTTTTTTTTTTCGAACTGACTACGCTATTGACCAAGCAAGGTCTTAACAGCTTCACCGGACTACACTCTTCAGTCGTCATCAGCCACGTTCAATAGTTAACTTTTTTACTATTAGGGTATAATCTTATAATATTATGTACGTTGTATAAAATCAGTATAGTATATATTGTGCTCTTTTAAATATTATATTATTATTTATCTATATATAAATATTTATAAACCTGTATGAGATGTCTGTCTATCTACATGTGTATGTATTTATTTGTGAGTTTCATTTCTATCGTGTGGTTGTAAAGATACATTCACTAATTTTTCTATCATTAGCATTTTTGCTAACGTGAACGATTAATCATATTTTTATATCATTGGATGTTGTCAATAAATCTAAATGAATCTTTATATATATATATGTATAATCCCTCTGTCCGTGTGTATGTGACCAAACTCCTAAACAGCTGGACAGATTTTGATGACATATTTGTGTGTATTCAGGTGGATTGAAGAATAGTTTAGATTTACAATTGGACCCGGCAGGTGACGCTTCGGTTGACTTTTAGTATTATTTTTAATAACACGGCAGGACAACGTTCGTCGGGCACGCTAGTGTTTATGTCACTGTTTTCTTTGAAATTACAGATTTCTTTCAATGAATATCTACAGAACATAATTATTATGTCCCGATTTTGGTCCAAAATTTGGTGATATCGCGTTATTAAATGAGTTTCAAATTAAATAGTTTGATTTTTTTTTAATTATGAATTATATTTATAAACTAACTGTGCTCGCGACATCATTCGCGTGAAACCTTATGTAAAAACAGTGATTAATAAAGTCCTCTCAATATATAATAATATATAAGTTCATTTACTTATCTATGTTTCCCTCGTACTTACGCCGCGTCTACATTAAAACTACAATAACTTTTGATAGAGTGGACCGATTTTAATGAAATAAACACTAAGTTACTGTCGAAGATATGCTTTATTTATTTGAAAAGGGTTTCTTGTGAATCTATTGCATTAACAGTCATGCGTGTTTACACAAACAGACAGACATTTCTAAAAATGATTGTAATTGTAATATTACTTATTTCTAGAGACCGACAGACAGACAGACAGACAGACAGACAGACAGACAGACAGACAGACAGACAGACAGACAGAGACATTCCTAAAAATGATTGTAATGTATTCTATTACTTATTCCTAGATACTTGCAGCAATTGTTTTTACGAAAATCTAAAAGGTACAGACACGTTAGATTTACGTTTTATTTACGTTTACGTTTATATGTATGAGATTTCTATCTTTCATGGGGTTTACCTTTTAAGAACTTTACGAGTTACATAAATATTATGATTTAAGTTCATATTTCTATTGAAAGTAGTCTAGACCATGTATTTATTTGTTTCAGAACTGCGTTGAGTTATATGTTTCTTGGATTATAATGACCATAGGATGTTAAAAAATACCTAGAAATTTCGATTGACTATTAACATATTGGCTCAGTCTAAGAAATCAATTGTTTTTATTATTATCAATTATTACATAGTATAAAACAAAATCCTCTGCCGCGTCTGTCTGTTCGCGATAAACTCAAAAAGTACTGAACAGATTTTCATGCGGTTTTCACCAGTAGATACAGAGATTCATGAGGAAGGTTTAGGTATATAATTTGTCAAGATTTTTTATTATCATGGCAGGGAAACCTCTAGCGAGCTTTAAATAAAGATGTTACTCAACCTTTATGCATTTTTAAACATTCTTGAATATGTAACTCATTTTATTTTCCGTTCCATGTGAAACAAATTTCTATGTAAATTGTGTAGTCACAAGGAGATACGTATTGCAAGGTTTCCTAGAGTTTCCTATAAATTGCATTTTTTATGAAAATAATGTATACTATACATGTTTTGTTCGTGGCTACGTTCGGATATGTTATCATTTATTGCTATTATTATTTGTAATTACTATCTGTTATAACAATATATGAGGAATGGAAAGCCTGATATTGTGTAGTTCTCCATGTACAAATGACACTGTAGATGCCATCTAGTATCGAATTCTAGTAAATTAGATAGCATGAATATATTCTCCTATGAAAGACAGTGAGGTGGGTAAATTTTCTCGTTAATCGGATAGATGGTGTTGGATTATATTAAACTCCTACATGTTATGTATCGACATCCTGTTATATTTTTTTATATATAAAATTCCGGTATATGTACGTAATTCTTACCTCCCTAAGAAGTTAGACCGATTTTGATGACATATTTTGTTGTCATCTGTATGATTTTTAACTATTGTTGTATTATTGGACTCGACACCTGTCGCCATTGTCGAAATTTATATTTTTCTTTCAAACGTTTCAACTTCCCCGTACTTCTCATTTTTTTATAATAATGTCTTTAAATTATGTCAAAATCAAAAATTTTAATTGCCATTTTAGGCCACGTGTCAGTAAGCACTAGATAAAATTGTGGTCAAACGCTATAACCTATATCTAACGCAAAAAAAGATCTTAACTATTTATACTTACTAATGACTGGAGAAGATTGCATCGAAAGGTCCGCCGAGAATGCCCCTCCACATATCCTGTCAGTGCACAATGCTTGGGCTGGCTGTATACGTCCAACATTGGCTGCACACGGGACAAGAAGCCAATCATTGGCACAATTGTTTGGTCCAACCCCAGAACCGGTCATAGAGTTGACGGCACCGTTACTGTTGCCGCTTAATGTGAATGATTTTGATCGATTGTTTACTGAAAAAACATGAATAAAACGATTATCGGTATTATTTTTTTGCAATTCTGTTTCAGCACTATTTCACTTAATGCTTAAGTGACGAGGTAATTAATCAAAGGTCTCTATTAACTAGTGGGCGCCCAGAGGTCGACAATCGACCATAGTTCGTTGATTTTTTAAAGTTTGAATTTTATTAGGGTTCTTTTGTCAAAGGATAATTCTTTTATTATGTTATAATATCATTGTAGAATGTACAATGAAAAAGGGTAATTGGAACGTAAGAGTAAAATAATACACACAGTCGAGCATAGCAACCTCCTTCACAACCTTTTTTGAAGTTCTTTATTGACAGATGTCAAAATGTTTTTTTTTACACGTGTGTATATGTTGTTTAAAATTGAAGCAGTAGTGTGAGTAATGCATATTTTCATTAATTTAATGTACTTCTAATGCATTTTATATAAAATAAATAGCTTTCTGCACTTCTCCTCCATATAAACTTTAACTATGCCAAATTTCACGTTCATCCGTTCGCCCAATTCCGTTAAAAAGGGATACAAAGTTTAGGCTTCACGCATATATGATGATATATGCTGATCTAAGCAAAGAGCGAGAACTGCCTTAAGTGCAGTCAGAATAGATAGTTGATCACATTGACTCTCTCTTCTTCCTGGTGTGCCAAATTAAATGCCGGGTACTGTAAATATTGTTTGTATATTACTTCACCATCACCAATGTGCGATGGTGCATGTTCGAGTAACAATCTTTTATTTTGCGGGTGTACGCATAGCACCCAGTATTAAATTTAGTGCAAATATAACATTGTCGCATAATAGTTGAAGCTGAATTTTTAAATATACGAGTGTTCGTGCAGTGGTTGAAGGACCATGAAGAAAAAACTTTTTTATATTTTTTATTGATAACACTAAATCTCGTCAATAGCTACTAAAAAATGAAGAAAATCAGATGAGAAACAGAGAGAGATGTTCTTAACTGTTCTCCCATTGCTGATTTATATATAGATTGTATACGGATTAATTCCATAATTATGCCAGTATCCCAGGCCTGTCAATGTGTCCAATTTAAAAATTCCTACAGCAGTAGATTCTATCGGTTCTCGTATTCGGTGAGAGACGGACTCTTAGTGTGAAGAGAAGAAAGAGTTAGAAAAAATCATATATTTATGAGAAACAATGGGATTCGAACAATGCAAAATACACAAATTATGATAACTCAACCTGTGTCTGGACAAGCAGTGTATTGTATCCCACAAAAGTTCCTCTCCATCCTGATGCAAATGCCGTAATCCTGATTGCTGAGCTGCAAGCCTGATACTGGATCGTAGTTGAATGAACGCACTTGTCCTGATACTCCGGTGTAGTATTGTAGGCAACCCTCATCAGCTAAAGGAAAAACGATGAAATGGATAATGTTAATGGAGTGGAGATAGTGCAAACATGGAAGAATTGAAATATAGTTAAAGAGATGTTTCCTACTATTATATAATTACAAAAATAACAGTAATTCCTCTGTTCAGAATAACGCTACAAATAGCAAACTTTATTCTAAAGCAGATCAGTAGTCCGGTGAAGCTGTTAAGACCTTGATAGGTATATACCGTAGTCAGTTCGAAAAAAAAAGAGTAGCTAGCAAGGTGACAATTAGGAAATTATTTTTTAACCACATCAGGATCTTTCCATTAATAGTAAAATCGTATTAGTTCTAGACCGCAAACCAAAATTGTTGGTAGCAGCGTTCAAGTGAGTTACTGTCTTCTAGAATGTAGCTAACTGCTAAATGAGCATTTCATGTATTCGTATTATTTGGACGTTGGTATATAAAGGCTTACCTTTATATATACTGCTGCAAGGGATCTGTGTTACTTTTACTTTCCATAGTCTTTCAAAGGACGTCCCGCTCGTCACGAAAGTTAATTTCACTGGATTCGTAGTACCAATACCTGCGTCTATATACACTGTAGGAAAGGAAAGTTAAATTAGTATTCTTATTCCTGAACACAAATTTGTTATATGATATGGTATAGAAGGGTACTCATGTTCTTTTACCCTTTATCTCTTTTATCTGTACCCTTTATGTCCAGTGTGGTATTGGATATTTTAAATATTTAACTTGGTTTGTCATCAACTATGATCTTACTGAATAATCGTAATTATTGTTGATTATAAGCTGTTACTCACGTTTTCCTACATGCAAATGTGTTTTTAATATCCTTTTTTTTTTTTTTTAACGTGGGGAAATCCCTTATGGATACGCCACCCTCCCGGGGGAGAGGGTGGGTTATGTCCGAGTCGCACGGACTAAAACCCCACGGTGTACCGACAGACCGTTTTGTGGGGGCGGCAAGGGATCGTTCGAGCTAATCAACCTTGTAGAGCCGCCCCCACGGTCCGCCCGGCGGAAGGTGACCGCCGGGCTCCTACCTATAGAGGGACAGACCGGGTACACACCGGCTGCGCCCCCTCGTCCGCCGGACCCGTGCAATGAGGAGATGGGCCCCCCGGCCCATCCCCTCAGGTCCGGCTACGGTGGCAGGAGGAGTTGGGCGAAGCGCCTTCTCCTCCTGCCTGTCCTCCTTTGGCGGAGACGGCCACTTTGAGGGTCTGCCTCGCGGGCCCTCTCCGCCTCCTCCTTCTGCGAGATGACCTCCTCGCAGAAGGAGGCCATCGCTCGCCAAGCCTGTTCGCTGCCGAGCATGGCCGAAACCACGCTCGGCAGCGATAAGTCCGTTCCCACGGCCGCCGCCAGGATGCGGCGCTGCTCCCCCCACGCAGCACACTCAGACAGCGTGTGCTGCGCGGTATCTTCCTCAGCGCCGCACTCGTGGCAGGCGGCCGTCGGCTCCCTGCGTGCGATCCGGTGCAGGTACCACCCGAAACAACCGTGTCCGGTGAGTACCTGCACCAGTCGGAACGTCAGGGAGCCCCACTCCCTGGCAGTCCACTCCCGCAGGACCGGGCGGACGGCGTCCACTGTGAACCGCCCGAATCGCTCGTCCGCCAGGTCCTGCTGCCACCTTTCGACGGCGTCCCCCCTGAGACGCCGTCTCTCCGCCTCTACCTCCCTGGGAGCCGGAGGCTCCCCCCTTCGTTTCCTCGCCGCCGTGAACTCGTACACGGCGGCGAGAACTCCTGCCTCCAGCTCCCAGGGCAGGGAGCCGGCGAGCGTGAAGGCCGCCGCCGAGGACACCGTCCGGTACGCCCGGATTGCCCTCAGTGCCACCGTGCGCTGCGCATTGCGGAGCGCACGCACGTTGGCGGCACCGAGGGCATCAGCCCAGACTGGTGCCCCGTAGGCGGCCATCGCCCGCACGACTCCCATGTAGAGTCGGCGGCACCCGGCGCCCGGCCCCCCCACGTTGGGGAGTAACCGGCCGAGTGCCGCCGCCGCCCCAGAAATTCGCGGTCCGAGCCCCGCAAAGTGGGGCTCGAACCGCCAGCGCCCGTCCAGGGTGAGGCCCAGATATTTCATCTGGGTCCCCACCCTGATCCGGGCTCCCTCCACCACAATGTGAGCCCCAGGAGGTGGCCCCCGCCGAGGCCCATGAAAGAGTAGGGCCTCGGTCTTCTCGAGGGCCACCCTGAGGCCCAACCTCCTGATGCGCCTGACCACGAGAGATGTGGCCATCGTGGCCAGGCGCTCCACCTCCCTCCACTCTCCCCCCCGGGCTACGACTAGGGTGTCGTCCGCGTAACAGATGAGGCGTGCTCCATATGGGAGCACGCCGCGGAGCACCCAGTCGTAGCCCATGTTCCACAGGAGCGGCCCCAAGGCCGACCCCTGTGGAACCCCTCGCCTTGTGGCCCGCCGCACCATACGCCCGTCGCCGTCTACGTAGGCGACCTCCCTATCTTCGAGGTACGCCTCCAGCACCCGCCGCAGGTAGGGGGGCACTCCGAAATATCGGAGCGCCTCCCGTATGACCCCATGCGGCAGGGTGTTGAAGGCGTTGGCGATGTCAAGGGACACCGCCAAAACCCTCTCCCCCTGGGAGGTCGCCTCTGCCGACAGCGACTTCAGGAGGCACAGGGCGTCCACCGTGGAACGCCCTGCCCGGAAGCCATACTGCGCGTCCGCCAGATTAGGCCCTACGCCCTCTAGGTGCTGGACGACCCGGGAGGAGATAATCCTCTCCAGCACCTTCCCGGCGTCGTCCAGCAGGACGAGGGGCCGATACGCGGACGCGCAGTCCGGAGGGCGGCCTGCCTTTTCCATAAGGCAGAGCCGCCCAAGCTTCCAGGGCTTCGGGAACTGCCCGACCGAAAGACACCGGTCGAACAGCTCCCGAAGCCACCCCCCTAATTGGCCCAAGGCGAGGCCGAGCACCCGACCCGGGACCCCATCAGGGCCGGGCGCTCTACGCCGGTTGAGGAGGCGCTCGACCGCCCTCCCCATCTCCTCCTCCGTTATCGGAGGGGGCGGCCCGTCGAGCACCTCCTCGACTGCCTCCCGAGGCGGAGGCATGGGAGGAGCCGGTAGCATCGGAGGGTCGGGGAATAATTCTCCCACGACCCTCGCTACCACCTCCGGCCGGAGAGTCTCCGTCGCCGGGGGCGCCCAGGATCGCATCTTCTTGCGCACGATCCTGTACGGGCGCCCCCAAGGATCCCCCTCCAGCGTCTGGAGCAGCTCCTCCCATGCTGCTTCTTTCGCCCGGCTGATGGCAGCCTGCAGGGTCTTCCTGCACTCCCTGTAGCTGCCATACAGCCGGGCCTCCGCCTCCGGGTCCCGGTGCCGGCGTCGGCGGCTGCGCCCGAACAGCCGCCGGGCCGCGGAGCAGGCCGCCCGGAGATCGGCGATCTCCGGCGACCACCAGTACACCGCCCGTTTGTCTGGGCGGTGTACGCTCCGCGGCATCGACGCGTCGCAGACCTCCGTGAGGGCTCCACGGAGGCGGGCTGCGGACGCGTCGACGTCAGCCCCTGTGGGAGGGGGCATGGCCCACGCCTGGACGATGGCCGCCTCTTCCGCTAATTCTCGGTTGAGGCGGCTCATCGCCCAGCAGGGGAACTTCGCGCCCCTCCGAGGGCGGGTGCCAATTCCAGCTTGGGAGGAGGAGACCTCGAATCTGATATATCGGTGGTCCGATAAGGTCTCCTCCTCCTCAAGCACCCTCCACCCCCGGACACGGCGCGCGACGGACGGGGTGGCGAACGAGACGTCCACCACCGACGTCCCGTTCCATCGCACGCACGTGGGGACGCTCCCCTGGTTGAGGAGGGACAGCCCTAACTCGGCTGCCCACTCTTCGACGGCCATGCCCCGCAGGTCCGTGACTGCCGCTCCCCAGGTCCTCGACTTAGCATTCAAATCCCCCATGAAGACCACGGGGAGCGGCGACAGCCGTCTGACAGCTCCCTGCAGGGAGCCGAGATACGCCTCGAACTCCCTCAGGGGCTTGTTAGGGGAGAAGTACGCCCCCACAATGGCGTACTCTCCCCAAACGGCCGTCACGAACCCGGCCCCGCTTTCCCTCGCCGCCAGGGACGAACCCCGACCCGCCACGATCGCCACGGAACCGTTCCGATCCCCAGCCCATTGCGGCTTGGAGGGAACGTAGTAAGGCTCCGTGGCGACCGCGAGCCCGATACACCACTCCGCCACTGACTGCACAAGTCCTGTGCAGCGGCGTAGTGGTTGAGGTTCGCCTGGAGGAAATTGCATATCCATTATCTATGACCTATCCATTATTGGTCCATATCAATTTCCTCCCGCCTGGCGGCCACCATCTTGGGAATTACTCCCACTACCGGGAGATCCCTACCCTTGGTGGTGGGGGGCCTGCAATTTCGGCCCCCCATCACGTGCCCTGAGGGCCTCCCGGCGTCGGCACATACGGCGCAGCGGGCCACCTCCGCTTTACACTCGGCCGTTTTGTGGCCCGCCGTGCCGCAGCGGTAACACCCGTCCCCTCTGCTGGACGAGGAGGGGCACATGGGGCGGGTGTGCCCCAAGCCCATGCACTTATAACACCGCATGGGCTTCTCGTCCAGCAGCTGGACGCGCACCACGCTCCACCCGATCAGGAGCTTGCCCACCTGGACAAGCTCCCGGGCTGCCGTCGCGGGGAGTGTCACGTGGACCGCTCCGAGGCCCCCCCAATTCTTTTTAATTTCGCCGACCTTAAGGTCGGCCACCTTGCATCCGGCCTTCGCCGCCACGACCGTCCCGATCTCGAGGGAGGACACCGAATCGTCCAGCCCGATGATCCGGATGTCCGCCCTCTTTGTCGGGACAACGACCGTGGCGATGTTGGCCAACGCCTTTTCGAGCTCCCGGGCCAATTCGGCGGCCTTTTCCTTGGTCTGGCCCGGGAGCTCGATTTTTCTAGCTCCTGTAGCCGTCTGCCGGACCCGAACATCCTCGACCCCCATGTCCGGCAGGGCCACGGGTGTTTTTAATATCCTACGATCACCCTAACTATCCAATTCGTACAGAAAAGTTTAATGATGCGATTTTGAAGGGATCGTGGCTTGGTAGATGGCGTGTTTGGACACAGCGTTGATGGACGTAGGTTCGAATCCTTGCAACTGAGCTTCCGGTGAAGGAAGACACCGTGATGAAACCATAGCACGGTGATAGGGTTTTTTTCTAAGTCCGCTTTTGGTGTTGGTGTATTCCGGCAGCTACTCTTCAAAGACAGTGCCCTCTAGGTTTGGGGTGGTTACCATCTTAGACTACGTTGTTATTTCACATCACGTGAGCGTGTGATCAAACGCTAGAACATATATAGTTAGAACATATATAGCTAGAACATATAAAGTTCAAAATAAAATCCAAGAAAATTCCTCGCGTTCAATCCTATATTATTCTTATAATCACATTGATTTACGAATAGTAGTTTCCAAGTGCAACATTTTTTAACGCAGAATATTTTCTATAGTATTCTGTAGTAACTTTTGCACGCGGTTTTGCTAGCGTGTATGTAAATTTGACATATCGCTCAGGAAAAGTACTTTTTCGGAATGAAAGGTACCTTATGCTCCATTCTGTACTTATGATTACGTGTAAGTAAAATTTCATGATGATCGGTTAAATGGTTAAGGTGTTAAACAAAGCAAGCTGTTATAGTTGAAATTACATCGTGGATCAGTCTATTAATTATTAGTAATAATTTTAGATAACACTAGCAGGCCCGCCAGACGTTGTCCCGCCCAGATTATGAAAAAATCCTTGACAAATTACTAAAGCGTTCCTCATGAATCACCCTATCCACTGATGAAAACCGCATGAAAATCCTTTCGGTAGTTTTTGTGTTTATCGCGAATAGACAGACAGACAGACGCGGTAGGGGACTTTTTTTATACTATGTAATGATTTAACTAAAAAATTGCACGACCGATTATTGTGAAAGTTTGTACACGGTAAGCTTATGTTATTTATTCCTCTACTGTCGAGTCAAGTCATGTTAAAAATGCACGGAGGCTCGTGTATATAAATTTAAGTAATCTATACCAATAATATAAAGCTGAAGAGTTTGTTTGCTTAAACGCGTTAATGTCAGGAACTACTTGTCCGATTTGAAAAATTATTTCAGTGTTAGACAGCTCATAGACGAAGGCTATAAGCTATAAAATATCACGAACAATAGACCTAGACTAATAGGAGCGGAGCCCTAATGAAAGATGTTTCGAAATCGGGTTTATTTTCCCTTTTGAGAGCTTCCGCTGCGTGTTAGAGTTACTGTAAAGTAACTTAAAAAAGTAAGTTCCACGCGGACGAAGTCGCGGGAAAAAGCTAGTATATGATAAATGTAAAGGTACATATGTCTGAATGTTTCTCCGTCAAGACGGCAATAAAACGGTCGAATAACAGCTAGTTTGTGAACAAATATGTACATAAGAAATTCAGTGAATATTTGTGTAAAAAAAACTGTGTTCACCATTTCGTTCACATCTTATTAAGAAATATTTCTTGATTTTAACTTACCCTCATATTGCAGAGGATATACATTAATGGTATAAAAAAACTCAACTGTGACTCCCAGAGTTACCACCGCAGATAGCTGGTACCGGATTCCCTCCAGATACAATGAGCTGGTCTTGGTTGCAAACGTGATTAGTTTGTTCCGGTCCAGCGATCGTGAAATGATTGAAATCTAGTCTTAAACAAAAATCATATAAATTCTACATAATTTAGTTCAATGATGTTACAAGCGCATGATGAATGGATGAATAATCTTTTATTAGAAAATATATTTCCAATTCGGAAAAAATAAATTTTAATGAAATCTTTTAAGCCTTAGGATGGAAAAATATGTTCTACTTGGACATAGAAATTTATTCATAAGTTGACAGATCAAATATTTATATACCGAATTTTCCAAAAAAAAACATTTTTTTTATATTGGCCTAAGAACGTCTTTTAGGTTTAAGAATCGCAACTTCTTATCTCTGCCGTACCGTGAAGCTGTGGAACAATCTCCCGGCCAATGTGTTCCCTCCTTCCTATAATATGGGGTCCTTCAAGCGTAACGTGAAGAGACATTAACGCAGGCCGGCATGACAGCGGCGACCGGTGAGGGATAGTGTGTCTCTCGGTAGTCGCCATTGTTTTCAGATTATACTGTGCTCACCATCAGGCACAGTAAAGTCACTTTGCCGTGCTACGATAAAAAAAAAAGAATTTCTAATACAAATGATAATTAAAGTTGTCATAGCAGACTACGTTTACGGTCAGAAAACATTTATCCCGATCTCTATACAGGCAAAGTGAAATTGTATAAAATACACAGGAGTGGAGATCATTCTCAATCGGATCGCTGAACTGCTCGCTATTATGTAGAATAGTCGTTTAGTTTACTAAGTAAAAACCAAAAAGCATAAAATTATAGCGTTCACTTGTGCAAAAGATGCCTATATTGATGTCATCTAAGATTTGTTTATAATAAATACTCTTTTTTCTAAACTTGTCTATAATATTTAATTGTTCGTTACAGTCTAAGTATAACTGAAATGGTTGAGATTTAACACTAACGAAAGTTCTTTTATTAGAAATTGTTAAGTATTATACTAATATGTTGAATCCTACTTATTATCCAATCATTTCCTAATAATTGTTATAAAATTTTGTTGTAAATAAAACCTACCCTTATTTTTTAGTACAGGTTAAATACCAAAACAAATTGGAAACTGATGATTTCAATTTAAAAAATAGACTAACCTTATCTGACAAACATCAGGATGTGATTTAACAACGGTCAACTCACAGGAGCCGGTAGCATCAAACATCGAAGGGTAACCGGAGTTAACAAAATATGTACCATTTTCTGATGTACTACTTCCGCATGAGGTCATAACTGTGAAAACAAGGATTTAATAAGTATAACGTTAGATAGTGGGTGAAATCTAATCGTCGACGATCCTAACCTCACAAGCGGAACATATTGTTTAAGAGATTTGCGTCCGTGTGTATTCTACCATTTATAAAATAGATTGTGTTCTACTTTTCATCAGCGCATCTCTTGCCATTAGCAGATAATTCATACTTTTACTTTGACACACCTACACCTACACTTACAGTCAATACAGTCGATCGATGGACCTCTACTTTATGCTCTATGCTGTCTTTGCTCAAATACTGGTCACTGGATACGCACTTTGTGACCTCAAATGTTTCATAGTTATTTATACGTCAACATCACTGTATATACCGTATGTACGTCGGTAGAACTCAGAACGAGACACGTCAAATCGACACTGACGACTGGTGATAGATTGCCTATCTCTTGCTGGTCACCGTTGCTCTTGAATTATACTGTGTTTATCACCAGACATAATGCCGACACTATACTGTGTTGCAATTAAAAACACAAAATAAAAAAAGTAGAAAAAAATACAAAAATATAAACCAGTTTAGACACCACATCATCTCCCTTTATAAATAACAGGCTGGCAACCAGAATTTGGTGGTAGAGCCACGCTGAACCTATTACTGGTTTCAGCATGAATGGGTCGGCTCGTCCGGGGTAGTACCACTCGACCCACAGAAACACCGACGTGAATTAACAGTGCTTGCATTGTTGCGTTTCGTTCAGTCAGTGAGAACACCGGAGGCCCACCTCCCCTCCCCCCCTCGCCCCTCCTCAACCCTTCCCCAATACACAGACTGGCAACGCACTTGCGACTCCCCTGGCATTGCTAGTATCTATGGACGGTGGTGATTACTTAACATTAGATGACCCACCTTTTCGTTTGCCTCCTATGATAAATAAACCAGAATTTCTTTTGTTTCTTGAACTAGGAATCTTTACTGATTACCAATTTTTCAGCCGTTTATGACATTAGTTTTATCTATATGTATTTAATAATAAGGAATAGAATGTCGTAACTAGGCATAAGCGTAATACTCATCCACTCCTGTACCATTTATCATGGAAATGGGGACTGAATAAGGATACTTACAGATACAACAAAGGCCGAAACCATTAGCGCAGTATCCGTTCGCAGAACCGCCTCTTGAAGTACATTCGCGAGCAGTCATGCAAGTGCCGTTGTCGCCGGACGCTCCAGCACATGCTCCGTTCGGAAATGTCACCACGGTGAATAACGAGAGAACTGTTTAGTATAGGCCAAAAATAAAGTTAGTAAGTTTGTGAAAAATGGTAAAAATATGCATGAAGAAAAGATAAAGTTAAGTTTTTTGTCAGTTCTTTTTGATAACTGGATTATTTTCCGAACCGGTAGTAGCTTTGACGTTCATAAGCGCCTTCTTAGGCCCTACATTGAATAGATTATTTTTGATCGGTTTAATTGTTACTATAGTTTCCTAATTATGTTTCTCTTCACCAAAAACTTAAACACTTTAAGGTTTCGAACCAATGCAATGTTCGAATACACTATTCGATCCTATTGAGCCTTCATCGTTTAATAAAATGACACTGGCATGTAATACTCACAGCGGCTTTCCTTTTGAGCGTTGGGCCAGAACGTTGGATTTGTTTTGTGGTAATTTGAATAATCTTTGAAGCGTTTATTCCCACTCTGAAACAACGTTTCGCGCAACACGCCTCGCCCGCTTGTTGATTTTTGATCAACTTTTTCACATAAATATATTTTCAAAACTATCAATGTTAACATAGAAAAGAGAATTATTTTCATATTTGAATTTAAAAACAAATATAGTTCGAATTTTGAATATTTTTTTTATAATGTTTCGACTACAAGATAACAGAACTTTTGGGTTTATGAGTTATATATTATGTCGTCATTTTTATATATAATATTGCGGCAGGAAGGTGAACAATGGTAGCGAGTTTCTCCTGTCATTATATCGTTGTGACAATGAGTGGTTATGTTGTTAATTTCTTTCAGTTTAACACGCATGGGGTTTAACGATACGTAACGCATCTCTCTGTTATTATGTTTCGTAAACACTACAGCTTACCCACCTTTCAAATGGTCATTTATATTAGTAATATATGGTAAATAATAATGCTAAACAATACCAAATGCAGTTGTGTGTGTGTTCGTAATCGTCCTCGTAGTAAACGGCTTGACGGACTTGTATGATTTTTTTTTGAAGTTATGGAGTCACCTGGATAGTAACTATATTTAGACTCATTAGATGACGCTATTGTCGAGATTTGATTTTTATTACACAATATTTCGACTTTTTGACTTTCGACTTTAAGAAAAAATATAATAATGTGTTCAAGTTTTCGACATCTCTCGATATCTTTTAATTCATTCAGTATATAATGAGTAATCTAGTCATTACATAGTATAAAACAATGTCCCTTACCGCGTCTGTCTGTCTGTCTGTTCGCGATAAACTCAAAAACTACCGAACGGATCTTTATGCGGTTTTCACCAGTGGGTAAAGTGATTCACGAGGAACGTTTTGGTATATAATTTGTCTACGATTTTATTATACTCAGGGCGGGACAACGTCTGCCGGGCCCGCTAGATAATAATAAGAGTGCTCGACCTCCAGTAGTCGAATATCGAACATCAAGAAAAAATTTTTTTACTGTCTACACTGAAGCTGATTGATTGATACTAAAAGGGCGAGCATAAAAGAGTGTATATGTAGAGGTATGACATTATCCATTATGACGTCATGGTTATGATTTGATCGATCAATCCACCAAGAACAATCGAATAAAATATTAGCTGATACAAAAATGCTATACTGAATATAGTTACGACGAGTTAGCGATAGCTGTGACTAGCCCAACTGTCTGAGCGAATATGTCCAATCAATTTTTTTATTCTCGAACTCACTACGCTTTTAACCCGACAGGGTCTTTACAGCTTCACCGGACTACAGTCCAAATCTAGTCGCTGATTGCCTTATAAGACATTCAGCTAAAGCCGATAGCCAATAGTAATCAAGACTCATGAACAGCCGATACCTCTAACCAATGGTGTTTCAGAACGTGGTCAATAGTAGCCAGTCAATAGTACCTCCCCCGTTATTGTTAATATAGTGCGGACGCAGGTCAATAGTATCTTCCCCGATATATATAACGAATATACAGTTTTTGTGGTTCATTCACGTCAAACCACTGAATCTATCGTCATATAGATATGCGGAATTCTTCGTAGATTGTTGTACTCTATTAATTTTTTTAATTCGATTGACCCTTGCCAATTCTTTTGAATGCCCAACGAAGCTCGCGGGATTCTGCTAGTTAATACTTATAATTTAGATCACGTCTTCTTTGAACCAGTGTATATCCAGTAAGCAAGTTGGTTAGAATTCTAACCGATTGGGAAGTAACACTGATACACATGGCGATAAAGCCAAGGTCTAGTTTTTCGTGTTTCGGAATCAGTCAGTTATTTCAGCATTACATACCGCACAGGCGATTGCTCGTAGTTCTCTCAGTAATATTTTATGATTTGTTTTGATTATATACCATCAGATACAGTGCAGTCGCTGTCTGGCTGGAACAATAAAGGAGTTTCTCCAAGAATGATTAATTTTCATCAATTATTCATCATGAATTCAGGCATAAACTTATAGGGGCATAATGTAGTACTTTGTACCCATTTACACCTTCAAGGTTATATGATACTTAATAATATTTTATATGGATTTAACGGTAATATTAAGGGGTTGAAGAAATTGAATACTAGTAGTGTTCACATCAATTAATTTATTTCTGAATAAACATAAATTACTACTAACATTTAGATGTTAAATTTCTCAGTACAAGTGTTACATTATTTATTATATTAGTATGATGACTAGTAAATTAGGTAATGACAAGTACCAGTTCTTACTACTAATTTCTAGGCTAACACATGTTATTGACTTCTAAGCAGATTCTATTGGGGCGGGACAATTGTAAACTAACATAAAATACATATATACGTGTATAAATTAAACTTCAAATTTTAAAATGAATGTTAATATGGTAAATCCAAGGCCGTAACAAGGTATTTATTAGAGCTAGAAAAATAAATAAAATAATGGTACACATATTATTAATACATTAATTCCCGATTTTTTTTTATGTCATAGCTGGCCAACGAACAGGTGGATCACCTGATGTTAAGTGATCGCCACCGTCTATGGACACTAACAACACCAGAGGAGTCGCAAGTGCGTTGCTACCCTTGGGGGAAGAGTTAGGGGAGGGAGAGGTAGAGGGGAGAGGAGAGGGGAGGGGAGGTGGGCTTCCGGCGCTCTCACTGACCGAACGAAACGCAAGCACTGTTACTTATTTAATATGGTTATTAGAGTCAGGCGAACGCTCTTCAAGATTACGCTTTTGAATAAATATATACTAACTTCTGTCCGCGACTTCGTCCGCGTGGATTAGTTACTTTTGGTTAACGCTAACTTTGACTCGCGTCTTCGTTTACGTACATAATGAAAATAATTTTAAATTATACGTACGTTACACCCCGCTTTTGAAACATTCCTCAATGGCGCTCCGCTCATATTGGTCTTAATGATATCGCGATAGTCATATCGTGGTTATAAATACTATAGCTTTCCTCGATAAATGAGCTATTTAAAACTACAAGAATGTTTCTAATCGGACCAGTAGTTCCTGAGCTTAGCGCGTTCAAGCAAATAAACTCTGTAGCTGTAGGTGGTAGAGCCACGCTGAAGCTATTACTCGTTTCGGCATGAATGTGTCGGCTCGCCCGGGCTACTACCAACCGACCCAAAGAAACACCAACGTGAAGTAACAGTGCTTGCATTGTTGTGTTTCCTTCGGCCAGTGAAAGCACCGGAGGCCCACCTCCCCCCCAACACACGCGGGCAACGCACTTGCGACTCCCGTGGTGTTGCAAGTGTCTATGGACGGTGGTGATCACTTAACATCAGGTGACTCATCTGTTCGTTTGCCTCCTATGATATATAAAAAAAAGGTTTATAATATTAGTATAGAAGTATAGATATGTAAATACGCCTGTTGGTATATATTTAATAAGCCCCAACACTGTTTAACCATCGCCATAAAATTTGAAAAATGTAATTGTTTTTCATGGAAAAAGTTTTTTGCGATCTATTGAGTTTTATATTGTAATTTAGTGTGGACGAAGTCGCAGGAGGTTGCTAGTACTATTGCATAATAATTAAATAAAACTTAGAGAAGTAACTGCGAAAGGATAGAACGACGTTTTATTATATAACATTTAAAAAAAAATGTGTTCCAAACCTCTCTTGTATAAACAATGGATAAATTCACAAATATTAAAAAATAAATTAACTAAAATTCAATGGACTGAGATCATGGAATAATAGTAGTGGTAAATAAAACTGTCACATTCTTCTATGTTATGTTACAAACAATACCTAATAATGTTTATTTAAGTGCAAGGACATTCTTACAGATTTTTATATAAATGTCTCGATTCAAAAACTCGTAGTAGTATAACTAGAATTCTTTCAAACTTGTGATTTTTTTAATTGCTATTTTTTTTTCCTTTTTTTATTATTTCTACCGATACACATGTCGATAAACTAATATTTTATCAAATATTAATTAGATATAACCATCAACAAAAACTTTTATAAAAACTACGATGAGATATTACAATACGAATGATTCCTATATAAAAACATACAACAATTCAATGACATATAAAAGCCCAAGACGCAGTCTCCAATAAAAGTAATGCTCAAAACCGTCCGCAAAAATATACCCCAATAATAATCCCCAATATACATACGTGGTTATAGTTATGCGATAAACTGTATTATTTAGCAAATTCAACCTCACCTGCATGATTTAAAGTTGGTTTTACAAGGACGCAAGCGACGCGAGACTATTTGAAATGAGTGTATAATTTTCAATTGTGTGCATACTTTAGGAGGAGAGTTTTGAGACGTTGAGTCTGCATTATGGGTTTTTATATACATCAATACAGACATTGATATATTTATATAAATATATATTTATATTTTTAGATCAATTGCAGATCATTCTAAGATACTGTACTACAATTTATACATTGAATTAAAGAGATCTACTGTAATACAATTCTACATTTTATAATTTGACAAATATTTGGTTAATTATGTATTATTAAAGTACAACTTATACTATTATAACTAAATACGTTAACTGCATGTATAATATAATTCTAAAAACATCAATTTATTATGACACGTTTTTCAATACTATGTATAATATAATATAATAACCATCTATGTTCTTATGTACAAATTACAGATATAATGTATGGAATATAATTTAAGGAAAACGTACACAATACCTGTTTTATATATTTCGAAAAATTTATAAAATATGTCTATAAAATATAACATGTTAATTATAATATTTTACAGAATAGAACAGAAACAAAACATGTGTGTTGCTAAAAATACTGAAGTTCTAAATTTCACGAAATATTTCTATTGTATATTAAATTACATCTCGAAATATCTTAAGAATAAGAGCCTGTTCAGATGAGGCGATTTACGCGCGAGTCTACTCGCGCGATTCAAAATATGTTGCGTCAAGATACCGCGATTTACGAGCGTTTCTACCCTAAGAAACGTCGCATACGCTGGGATACGTCGTACGGATAGACAACTGACGACTATTATCGACTCGCCACTGACTGCTGGACGCAGCAATGGCGCCTGAGTATCTCGACTCGCGCGGCTCTCACGCGTACGACTCGCGCGGCGCTCACGCGTACGACTCGCGCGGCGCTCACTCGTACGACTCGCGAGTCGAGGGTCTCGCTCATTGCACGCGTTTTACGCGCGAGTTAGGAAACGCGCCGCACCATCTGGACGGGATATAATAATGTAGCTCAGTATCCGACTCGCGCGTAAAATGCCTCATCTAGACAGGTTCTAAATTGTAAAGTATTGTATTGTTACATGATTGAAATAAGAGATATATATGACTTGCAACAAATTAATTACTTATCACCTACAAATATTAGTTTACAATATTTAATATTCAGGATTATATATTCAGAATAATATTTGTATAACTAATGTTATGTTGACTGACCTTATTTATCTTATTTGTTTATATTTTTCCTACATATACGAAACAGTTAAACATCCACTAAAAACCCGTCATATCTATTTATAATATCCTACTGTAAATCTTATAGAAATATATATGAAACTTTTTATGAGAGATATTATTTTGTGCAAATGATTATAATCCTAGTTAATTAGTGCGTAAATTACTTATTATGTATATTTTCTAGGAATTATATATAGCTAATACCTGAATTTATATGAATTTAATACAACGATCTGAGTGTCACGGTGCGGTTACATTATCTTAACTTACATTTCCTTATTACTTCTTTGACTATGTCATGAATTTAATCATCTAGTTATCTAGTTTCTGGCTTTTTTTAATATATGAGCCTAAACTATGTCTAACAGACAAAGCGAAAGTATCTGTATATATAAAAAGGTGTGTAGATACGTTACTTACATAATGTTTTGACAAAAGAAATAGCACAATAACGCACATTTATTACAAAATTTACTTTATATAGATATATTGTTGAAGTGGTATTTTACTACTATTGATGTGTGATCTTGGAAAAATTAGGATCTAGAAACACTGTTATTATAATAATTAATCTTATCCATTATTATTAAATCATTAAAGAACATGCTCAGAACTTTCTAATCTAGTAGAAATTAAATAATTAATAACTCTTCATAACTAAAAATGTATGCTACATTTTAAATTTATTCCACTTTCTGATGGTTCCTAAATATAACTTTAATCTTAGGTCATAGGGCTTTTCCAGTTACTTTTATTATTTCTTTGTGGAATATTTTTTGGTTTCATAATATTTGATATGTTTGTAGAATCGTGCGGAGCGTGTACCAGCCGCCGTAATCAAAATATTTTTTTTAAGACAGTACTGTGGATTAAAAAAAAAAACTTATAAATATAATAATGAACACTAGAAATGATGATGGAAAGTGCAATACGTTCTATATGATTGACTCCGTACTGAAATTGAAAGGAGATAACATGACGCTTCAAGTTCGACAAAACGGGCGCAAGATGAGGAAGATAATGATGAAATATTTGCTTGGAGTTAGTAAAAAGGATATCGGTCGAGGCTGCTTAGCGCGAACAGCGAAGCTATGGTTAAAGACAGAAAAAGTTTTTCAAACATATGATGACCTGAAGGCTGCCTTGATAAAAGAATTTTTGGAGGTAGTAAATAGCAAGCTGTTGCATGAAATAATAAGTAAACGTAGGAAACCTAACGAGATATACTAAAACCAAAAGAACCAAAAGTTCAAGAGAAGCTAAAGCAGTTATTAAGGATTCGAGAAAAGAACAAAATAACCTATAATAGGAAACGAAAAGAACGTGAGAAATGTAAGATAGAGGATTTAGTAACCATACAATGGATTCAATATGGAAATACATCGAAGTTTAAACAAAAATTATTTGGACCATATAAAGCTATTAAGGAGTTAGGACAATGCCTATGAAGTAGAGAAGATTGATAAAGGTACGGAAGGAACTATAAAAACAATATCGACTGTATATTACATGAAGAAATGACCTTAATCTAACTAATTTTCTTCTGATTGCAATTGATATTGTTTATTATTTTTTTGTTTTGATGTAATATTGTATGTGGTACTTGTTTGGTGTTAATTTAAAGTTTTTTTATAGATCTATTTGGAGCTAAATAATGTTTGAGAGATTACACTGAGTTAATTTACCTACTTATGTGTATGCTGTGTTCAAATTCATACCTGTGCCGTTAACTACCTTATCTTTTAGATTTTTGCTGAACTTTACAAACGGGAACTGTGATGTGATTTGTAGTGTATTATTTAACTAAGTATTTTTAATAATCATAGCAAGTTGTTAACAATATTTGAATATAATAATTTAAGTTTATTATTACCTTTATATGATATGTGTATTTGTAAGTTAGTTCATTATTAAATAAGGCTCAGGGGTCTTATGCTTATCTTTTGTTGATGGCATACCTAAGTGTCAATTGAAATAAATAGGTTTGGTTTCATATTAACAGTAAAATATGTTTGTGTGTTTGTTATATAGACTCAGCTTGGGGTCAGACTAATTATTTACATTTCATACAGTTCATAGCTTGCGAGACGCGATCTGTTCAAAATTTAAGCCTTGAGATATCGACCTAGCATATTGTAGATGAAAATCGCACAATTCAGAGATTTTCAAGGCGCAGCAGCTGGGATTGTTCAAGACTTAAAGGTATACGCAAATTTCAGACACCTTTATTAATAGAGTTGGCGGTACGTAGTTTCCTACGAATCTTGGGCGAATTGTCTGATTTGTAGCGCGGGTCCGTGAGAGATACACCTTCGTCTTCGTCGTCGGTGTCAGTTCTGATCTCCATTTTCTAGAAAACGAGGTCAATAATAGCACATTTACTTATTCGTTTTGTTTAATTGTTGGAATTATGTCTCTCTGGATTGTGATCACGACGCCTCCTTGTAATTCACGTTCGTATAACGCTCGGGGAAGTGGTACGCTCAGACGTATTTATACCTAACTTTAAGGATGATTGTTGAGATCCTTGTTCCTTTATTTTATCACGTTAAGTATTAGTTAAAAAAAATAAACACGTTCTTTTGCTACTAATTAACTACCAGTCGTGTTTATATATATTTTATAGGTTTTAGTGTTTGACAATCTCATATTATATATATACTAACGGGCACGGCGGACGTTGTCCCGCCTTAATAATATAAAAAAACCCTTGAGACATATGCTGTCGCTGACTTCTTTGTAGTCATTATCAAGCTCTATAACTTTCCTCTAGAACTCAATCATATATCTCTCATAGTTTTTTCTCCGACTTACTTTATAAATCCGATTACCACAAAAAAGGATTTTAATTTTTTGGGTTAATATATAACCTATGACACTCACAAATAATGTGGCTTTCTATTGGTATAAGAATTTTCAAAAACGGTTTAATAGATCCAGAGATTACCCCCTACAACTTCACAAACTCACAAACTTTACCTCTTTATAATATTAGTATAGATTAAACGACGATGTGCTACAGACTATGCTAAGTACGCTAAACCAAAAGGGGGCTGGATCTCAAGTACAGCTACTGGAATACACCAACTGGCAGATTTTCATCTCGAGGGTCGGCTCGTCCAGGGTAGTACCACCCTCTCGCAGAAAACCGACGTGAAGTAACAGTGCTTGCATTGTTGCGTTTCGTTCGGTCATTGAGAGCGCCGGATAAGCCACCTCCCCTCCCCCTCCTTCCTTCCCCACTTCCCTTCCCCAAAACACAGGGTGGCAACGCACTTGCAACTCTTCTGGTATTGCAAGTGTCTATGGACGGTGGTGATTACTTAACATCAGGTGTCCCACCTGTTCATTTGCCTCCTATGATATATAAAAAATGGCGGACTTAGAAAAATCCCTATCCCTATGGTTACATCAAGATGGTTTCTTTCATCGAAAGCGACGACTCGGTTGTTAGGATTCGAACATACATCCATCGACGTGGTGTCCGAACACGCTTCCAACTAAGACACCATCGCTTTAAAAACGTATCTAACATTGAGTGTTTTGCACTCCTATGCAAAAATGTATGTGCAGGCGGTAACGTATATATTATACATGGTAATATCTAGTTTGATTTACTTATGTAGTGTACGCATTTGTCGTATCTACTGATATGCCTTTAAAGAATAATCTGGAAAGAATCAATCCTCACACGGCCCCCGAACATGATGTGTGAACATGAACTGTTGCAGCATGATATTCTCCAATGTTACTAATAAATGTACTTAGACATAGGTTACAATTATTTATTCCATATTCTGTAGTTATTAGGGAGTGAAACTGGAACCTAGAGTTTAATCATTTAAGCCATTTAAGAACACTAAGTATTTTAGATACAATTCTTTGAGAAATTATTATTGACAGCAATTACATTATTTATTTTCTTAATATGTTCTCAGATAAGTTGGATTTTTTTATTTATATAACCATTTATTAATTAAACCATCAATCAAGTTTATAAAAGCGATAGTCACAGATTAATAAAGACGATAATTTTGTTATACGTATATAAAATTTATAAAATATCCTCACCTGGGCAATAAGCCTTAACATTTTATGTTGTCGCTTTAAAATTTGGGATACTTCATTAATTCGGCGGTGCCCCCTTTCCATTTCATTAATCAAATAGTCATCATCGTTCTCCAACATTAAGTCCAAACCTTCTGTAGATATAAACACGTGTTATATGAGAACGAATAAAATAAAATAGGAAACTCTCGTTGTTAATATTTTCCTATAAAATATTATAATATCAAACATATTATTTTATATAACAAAATATTCCCGTAAGTAAAATAACTACAGTAAAATAATTAAAACAAATGGACGAATAGCTTCAGAAAAATATTACGCTCTTAGATATATAACTAAGAAACAACAACTCTGTCTATTCTATATCATCCCACTTTCTCAGCACTAGTCAGTTGTTCTAATGTTAAACGTTTATCTCGGTGAGTTATGTCTGTATATATAATAAGAATGTAAATCTAAAGTGTCTGTACTTTTTAGATTTTTGTGAAAAAATTGCAGATGTCTTGTAATATGTAATACATTTCAATCATTTTTAGAAATGTCTGCCTGTCTGTTTGTTTAAGCAAGCATCACTTCTAAAGTACTGCTTCCACAATAAAACCTTCTCCAAGAAAATCATAAAGTATATCCTCGAGTACATTCCGTTTTAGTTTCATTAAAGTTGGTTCACTCTATCAAAAGTTATTGTAATTTTAATGACCACGCGACTTAACTACGAGAGGAAAGTAGATAAATAAATGAACTTAATAAATTGAGATGATTTTGTTAGCCACTGCCTTTTTACATTAGATTCCACGCGGGCGTAGTCGTGGGCACTAATAATTATATATTTTTTTAAATGTAATTAGAAAACCTTGGAATTCCATGTCAGTTGAATTTTTGTGATATTATAATAATGAAAAACTTACTGTCGTCAGTGAAAGGATTGCAGAACCATTTCCGCATAATCATGTCAAAGCAGCCGAGTTCAGACGATTGACTGTTGGGATATTCGATTAGTTCGGTTTTATCGACTTTTTCCAAAAGCATTGCCGGTAGCTTCCTTTCTAATTCAGTGTGCAGGACAACCTGATAAAAAAATTGCATAGTTTTAGGTAACTACAATGCAAGAAACACTTTTTTCCGAATCTTAGGCATTTAGCTGAAAAAAGTCGCAAAACTATTCGATTTATGTTATTAAAAACGCGTTTATAATCTTAACCTAATAATTGGAAAATGAGAATTATAATGAGAAGTCAAGATATCCAACTATAAATTATAATTTCAATCTGCGTATTAGAGTACGGAATACATAATAAATACAATCATTCTGTTGATACACATATTGGGTTTGGCTGCTCTGCCGAGACGCCTTTCATTTTACCGGACCGCCTGTAATGTGACATGCATTTAGTCCGGTGAAGCTGTTAAGACCTTGCTAGATCAATAGCGTAGTCAGTTCGAAAAAAAAGCGATATGCGATAGATGGGAGAAAAAATTGAGTCGATGGAAATAAGTTTCACTTAAAAAAACACATAATACATAACTAACAACTAAGTGTTATGTGAAGTTTATCTTATAAATCGTAAAATAACTTACTTTAAAAATAAATAAAAATATGTTATGTACAGTTACGTACATAACATATTGCCCTACTTATTATGTGCGCGTTAGCCTTTAGTCGCATTCACGCATTCAGGTTGCACTATAACATTGTAACAATAATAAAAAAAAGCAAATTGTGACTTAATCAAAAACTTTACTCCCACAAATGGGCATCCTAAGAACAGAAGTAAGGCAGGACTTGCTCCTCACCTCTAAATGTAGAAAACAAAAGAGACAGTGAGATGATAAAAATAATGACACCTGCATAGCGAGTCGTTTCAACTGGGCATTTCGCTTCACACTCTCTATATCACCAACAGCTAAACCGATCAGTAGATTCATGAGCAGAACCGGTATCAGAACCATGAACAAGGCTAGGATTATAAACGTAGTTACTGGGTACATTAGAAAGGTTTCTGAGGATTTCTTGTACAGCGGAGTAACGTAGGTCCCAACGAAATCTATTTCACCGAGCATCATAGCAAACATTCTCATGAGCGATATTAAGATCGTCTTGAAGGATACATGATTTCCCTGAAAAGTATATGGTTAATATTCAACGCTCCTTTTTACGTAATTTCGCTTGGCCATATATATTCGCATAATATACTAATTAACATATTAAAATGTTACTAACTGTAAGACAAATTATTTTAATATCGAAGAATATAAATGAAAAATAATTATTATTTCGCTTACAATTAGTATCTGAGACTTAAATTTCGTAAGTAAATGTTACTATTAATCATTTTATTGGAAATGTTTCATGACGTCATGACGCTAGCGTGTATAACACTGCTGCTAATTAAAATCAATTTCTCAATATTACATAATAATACAAGGTTACAAAAATAGTTAATTGTGTAATGTAATCAATAAAACTCTATTATACGTCTTGTCACCCACTTTTGATAGGAGAATATAAAATGCCAGGCCGAAAGCGATGATCAGAATGGAGAACACGAAGAGCACTTTCATCAGCGTCTGCAGTATCTCGAGAAACATCACCACGTAAAGGCCGATTTGATCGAAGCGTTGAAGAAGAAGAAGTAACTCAAACCAAGCGAGGAACACAGTTATTGCTGCAGCGGAGAACTGAAATATTTTGAGATACTAATAGAAAGTTATTTAGAAAATCAACTAAGCTATGATCAATAACCCTGAAGGCATGTCTGGGAATAGAAAAACCTTATTTAGCACCTTAAAATAGTTGTTTAATTTTTTTAATATATAGCTGATTCCCGCGACTTTTTCTGTTTTGTTATATCTCAAAGGGATTAATTAAGGCTTGCCTTTTTCGATAGTTCCAATAATAATTGTTATATTTCCAACAATTTACAAAATATCTTGCCAAGTTGTACACCTAAACCTTCCTCATGCATCGCTCTACCTATTAATGAAGCCTTCATGAAAATGCACTAAGTAGTTTTGACTTTATCGACTTTAACAGACAGACGCGGCGGAGGACTTTCTTTTATAATATTTTGTGATTGCATATTTTGTGATGTGATAACATATTTATTGTATATAACAGATATCCAAAACTTTATAAATGCAATACGTTTAGACTATTTTTTTTAATATCCGCAAGTTTAAATCCTGTATATTACCATAAGGGAGTCACAAATTTGACGAAAGGTATATTTTGAAAACGTCTATAACAATTTGCCGATTACGAAACTAATTTAACTCAAACCTCCCGAATTAAAATACATGACAAATAGGAAGCAACAGCAAATACAACTAACCGGTACTTCGCTATAATCGCCAATGACAGTAGGATATACTGTAAGCGTAGAGCCGATGTAAAGTGTCCAAGAAACCATGTTCCACGGGTCGACCAAATAATGCCATTTCTGTTGTTTCAAATTGTAGGCTTCACGGATGATGCAAATACAGTTGTAAGTGAGAACTATTACTGTGCATGTATACATTGTAAATTTTGCTTCTATATCTAAAATAAATGTGTTACCGAATTATATATATATATCAATATTTGCTACAATGACTATTTACTCTAGTCGGTTTCATACTTTTTTATATCAAAAAGAGGCAAACCAACAGGTGGGTCACCTGACGTCAAGTGATCACCACCGTCCATAGACACTAGCAACACCAGGGGAGTCGCAAGTGCGTTGCTAACCTGTGTATGGGGGAGGGTTAGGGAAAGGAGAAAGTGAAGGGAAAGGGGAAAAGGAGGTGGAACTCAGGCACTCTCACTGACCGAACGAAACGCAATAATGCAAGTACTGTTACTTCACGTCGGTGTTCTGTGAGAGGGTGGTACTCCAGGTGAGTCGACCCATTCATGCTGAAACTAGCAATAGCTACAGCGTGGCTCTACCACCTTCAACAACCTTCATGATGAATCATGAGAAAGTAGGTGAAATATAATTTGACACAAAGTATTATTCTTTAAAATTACAACGTTTATAAAACATTTAATAATGATATTGTGAAGTTTTTGTGCTGGTTATATATAGTTTTCATACTTTATATTATTATAATAATAATGGTTTATGGTATCTAATTTTATATTAATACCCTAAAAGATACCAACTTTATTAATTTTAGTCATTATACACCGATTTACGTGATACAAAATCCTGAAGTCGCGCAGACGAATTCTGTTATGACAGTCACTAACGTTGAACAAGAGCCAGGGAGTAATTATCTCGAAAGGTTTGTATGAATACAGTGGCACAATAGTATGGTTTTTTTTTTCACTATTCGCGGTTTCTGAGTTTTCACAGTACTTCCAACTACACATACTATTGTGCCACTGTATTCATACAAACCTTTCGAGATAATTACTCCTATATTAACTTGCATTTCCTTTAAGCGGATCTTTTAGAGATTTGTTACCACAGGATAGGAAATGAAATGAGTGATCCTATTTTAAACTAGTTCAACCCGCAGTTCCTTTTGTATTTATTACTCATTGAATGATATTGTTAACTATTATTATAGTCCCTGTATGCATACTACAAGTAATTGTGGTTTTTCGTAATGGGTCAATGTGTCTTGTCTGCATCTGCAAATATAGAAGGCAATATTTTATTGTTTATCTCTTTTTTTAATTCTTTTTTACTGATTGGGTGTGGCAACTGATAACAAAAATGCAATTTTTAAAATTTTTGTCGGTCTGTCTGTCTGTCTGTCTACCTGTCTGTTTATTCCAGGTAATCTCCGAAACAGATGAACCGATTTTGACGAAAATTTCACTGGCAGATAGAAAAAAATACAGCGGGTTACTTAGGCTACTTTAAATTACACTAACTGTTAACCGCGCTTTCACCTGCAATGCTATCTTCAAAACGGTTAGACCGATTTCCACGAGACTTTCACTGGCAGATAGCTGACTTCATAAAAAGTAATTTAGTTTATTTTAATTTAGACTAGTTTTAACCGTGGCTACGCCTATAGTGCTATGTCCAAAATAGTTTGACCAATTTTCACGGGACTTTCACTGGCAGATAGCTGACTTTATAAAAAGTAATTTAGTCTTATTTAATTTAGACTAGTTGTTAACCGTGGCTTCGAACGCAGTGCTATGTAAAACGGTTTGACCAATTTTCACGGGACTGTCACTGGCAGATAGCTAACCTTGTAGGAAGTAATTTAAGTTATTCTATTATAGACTAGCTATTACCCGCGACTGCGCAAAAATTTAGCAAAAATATGTTGTTCACCGTTAACATGTGCTTTGTACTGGACTATAAAAAAAAATAATGAGTATAGTCGGCTATCCTTAAAAAATGCCTTTACAGATTTCTTTGTAGATTTATAAAAGGGGAATATCCCAACATACATTGTTTTGTTATATATCAAAAGGATTAGGCAGCCTATTCGATGAAAACTCCTAGGCGGCTTGACTTTTTCCGACATGTCCAACAATTATCGTTATATTTAAACCCACCCCAATACGTCTAAATAGCTTTAGAATTGTATGTCACCTTTTTTTAGAACATATAATGAGTATATCCTTAATAGATATATGCCCCACAGACTTTTTTGTAGATCTATATTGTCTCTGTTGTTTCATTATTAACACCTGGCTAGAAAGAAAAAGAAAAATGAGATAGAAGGGGTCTTTCTTAAAAGATAAAATGAAAAGACCATAAACGTATTACTTATTGACAATATGGGCATATTATATTATCATAATAACATCTTTAGGTCATTGTTTCATTAGTTCCATATACAGTGTAAGTGAGGACTAAGGTAGTTACATGGTGGGTTAAGGTTCCAAATATGTTGCTGATGATAAACCTCATTTGACACACTGTTAGCATTTATATATACAATGTATACGTTACATGTTTTTAAAGAGCATTTCTATAATTGTACATGGTCTCACAATTTTATATTCCTTAGTTATATATAATAATCACAAACATAAAGTGGTACAATAAAATAATCCCAAGGAGGATTGTTATCAGGCACGCGGCCGATCGTATAAATTAAGCCAAATCATACATCACAACATGACAAACATGTTGTACCGACCCTACTTAAGTGGAATAAGGGTTAGAAGTAGAAGATTGTGAAGTTTTTGGCATGATCTTAGATCAGTCATGCAGTGGCTTTTATATTTTATTCATAATGTTTTGTTAATTGACTCTATATTTTGTAATATTGGTGAAGTGGGTTAAAAATAGTACAGCGGAGCAGGAATTCTGAGATGCCACACAAGCTGCCTGGAAAGTTCTAACAAAGTTCGATAATTGTAGTAATAATATAGAAGACCGGTTGTAAAAAAACATCATAAGTGTATATCTGTGGAGAATGTTATTAGAAAAAATTAGTTAACTAATGTAAGTAATTTAATTTATAACTTAACTCAAAAACTGTGTTAGTTTTTATTAATTTTTTAAATTATAGTATGAATTATTTAAATTTCATAATTTATAACTTGAAATTATCATCATTAGTTTGATTTTGACATCTATTTGCACTCCGAACAATAATTTTCTTTTTTTTTTTTTTCTCGAACTGACTACGCTATTGACCCGGCAGGGTCTTCGCAGCTTCACCGGACTACTAATAATTATATACAGTTTTATATCGTTTAGGGATTAATCAAACATATGATAGACTGCACAAACTCGATACAGAATATAAATATTAGATATACACAGACCGATACTACGCGTCGCCTAGCCTGATGCAAGTCGCGCAAACGCAATACGGTCGGTCTAGCTTACTACGAGTAACATGTCATGACACTAAACCATAAGTTTATCTCCTGCCAATTAAATACCACTCAACGCGCCTAAAGAAGTTTTTACTGCAAAAAAGAAAACGAAAGTAATCTGGTACCTCCATCAAAGGGCGACGTTTTAGCACCAATAGGATCTGTAGTGGTGGTCGGTAGTTGTACTGTAGTTACTTGAGTTACGGGACTAGCTATTTCTTGTCCATTTGTTGGATTGTTGGGCGGAGTATTGCTTGGGTCTACGTGAACCACCAGCATGCACGTATACATTGTGACAAACATCAGGAAAACGCAGTAGAACAGTAAATTTGCTAAATGGAAGTACTTCCCATATGAATTCCATTTCATCTGGAGGTACTTCTGACTTACGGGATGCGCCAGTAATTCCACACGACCGTGAGATACCATTGCCTGAAAATGATCAAATGAATTATTTATTCCTCCTCAATATATGTGTCATTATATTTCAAAATTACCAAAATTCAATTTTAAACATTCATGTACCACCACGTTTAATTTTATTTAAGATTTTCAGTTTTTTATGCACCGAGAACGAAATTCAAATTTTGCCGTTCATAAGGGATTTTAGTTATTTTTTATGATCTTCATATTGTAAAATCAAAAATTTGAAGATCTTGAGAAGTAACGTAAAATATTGGGAATAATCATATGGTCTCAATCCTACGTGTTTATTTTAAAGAAAACTTGTGCAATCTGTTATAACATCCTATTATAGATTTATAAGCGCGTTTTGGTGCCAAAAGGCTATTATGATAGGGTGGATCATTAAGTGAACGATGGTGATGTATGGCACTGATACGTTTCTCTGTGCTTCCACTTAAAACGATTGTAAAGTTAAAGTATTATAAATATGTATAATGATAAAATATTGGGAATAATCATATGGTCTCAATCCTACGTGTTTATTTTAAAGACAACTTGTGCAATCTGTTATAACATCCTATTATAGAATTATAAGTGCGTTTTGGTGCCAATAAGGCTATTATGATAGGGTGGATCAATATGTGAACGATGGTGATGTATGACACTGATACGTTTCTCTGTGCTTCCACTTAAAACGATTGTAAAGTTAATGTATTTTAAATATATGTATAATGAAAATATAAACCCGATCAAGTTTCTTGCTGGTTTTTCTATATGACTGGGTTGTTTTCCGAACCGGTGGTAGTTTTTTTTTATTGTAGCACGGCATAATGACTGCACTATGCCTGATGGTAAGCACTGTACAATCCAAAAACAATGGCGACCACCGAGTGACACACTTTCCATTACTTGTCGCCGCTGTCATGCCGGCCTGCGAATATCTGGATATGCACAGGCTGATCCCGAAACGCAATCCGCAAAAGCGAATCACTATGACGGGCTTTTTCACCATATACATGGTGGTTGCGAGCCAGTCAGGTTGTAAAACCCTACCACCCCGCTTTCGCCATTGCCTCGTTCGTTATTCAGCAGGTTGGCTTGGGTGTCTCAAGTCTTATGATGTTATTCGACACCCCTTACACCCCAAGGTTTTGACGTTCATAAGTGCTTTCTCAGGACATAAACTGAATAAAGTATTTTTGATTTTGATTGATTTACCTTAAGGTTAAATTTACCATCTTTATTCACACAAAATTGCTAGTCCCACTATATAAAAAATGAAAATTAGACAACTATAATTTAAACTCAACTTACATGAAACGGTAAGTGTAAAATTTTAACATTTCACATCAACTGTTGATTTTTTTACTGAATTCGCGGACTTTATTATGCTATTTATATATTTCAAACCGTTTTAAGACAATAAGAGAAATTTACACAAATCTACATTCTCAGTCGATAGTCGAAATCGATAAAGTAAACTTTAAATACTTGCAATTCGAAATGTTATCTGACAATTGTACACCTAGGTGGGGCTTTTAAAATCCCTTACAATTAGCCGGCAACGTTAACGCGATCGAGTAGTTCGAAAAACTCACACTAAGCACACTGGTGTGAATACGAAACCAGTGGCGTACTATTCATACTTCTGTGATTCGATTTTTGAACGAATATTTGATGTGTGACGGTGATAAATAAAAAAATACAAATCAATATAATCCAACGTGAAACTTACGTTCAGAGGAAGCAGGGGTACATTCAACATTTTCGTAACGTTATCATTTTTCATTGCAGAGTCTTCGTCCAATTTCGGACGAAGGGCCTCGAAGTTGTACTTGATCTAGATGTAAAGCACATTACAAATGCAGTCTTTAATTTGAAGGCAAGATTAAAATTAAATCGCTCTGAAAGTGTCGGAAAGCCTATACGGAGCAATAACTAACGTTACAATGTTTATAGCAGTTAGATAGCAGCTTTTTTTATAGCAGTTAGAATTTTTTTTAGCGAACAAAACTGACAAAATATCAAGAGGAATACAAAAGTATCATAGAAATCGATTATTATAATTTTTCCCGTTTATTGCTCAGTATAATTTATTAATTAATTATAAACATCAACAACAACATCAACATAGCTATGCAACATTTTAAAATCTTAATTTAACGATCTGCGTTAATAGTACATTTATAAATAATGTGCGAAATACGCATTTATATATTGGAACTATTTCGCATGGTCATCTAGCGGCCGAAATTCGACCATAATTCATTATTCCTTTAAGTTCACCTCAATCTTTTAGGGTGCTCTGAATATAGCTGTAAAGTTGGGCTTGCCATTTATTTATTTATCTTTAACATTCTCAATGTTACACATATAATATAATACGTATTTATTCTGCGCAACTATATTGAGAGCGGTCAAAAATATCGGCGGCGACTATAAGTCAGTAATACATAAGGAACGTGCAGTATGTTGGATAAATATTTATAAATAATGAGGAACGTTTTGGTATATAATTTTTCAAGGACTTTTTTTATAATCAGGGCAGGACAACGTCTGCCTGACCCGCTAGTTATTTATAAATATTTATCCAACATACTGCACGTTCCTTATGTATTACTGACTTATAGAAAAACAATTTAAAAATACAGTTTATATAAAACTATGATTTCAGAATACATCATTTGTTATTTTTCTAAGTTTTATAATAGATCATGTATTTTTTTAAGCTTATTCTACCAACAGTTTGTTGACCTGTGCCTCATGAGCTCTTACATACGTTTGTATGGAGCTTAAACCTTTTGGTTTTTGACTGTCCAGGTGTTAACAGAAACGTGGCGTTATTTTGTTTATTAAATATTTGACAGTGTATATGGAGGATGTACACAGGGTACATACAGCATTGAATCAATTTTATTATTATTATTCGTAACTAAATCAAGTAAAATAACTTTGCAAATGATAACCTTTATTTTATTTACTCTATTCATATATTTATTTTATTCGTCACACGTGCTCACATGATTCTAATGCGTCATTATTGTAATATATTTTCGATTTAAATGAAGGTATATATACTTGTTAACATTATATTAACAAACGTGCCGACAGAAGTGAAAAATTAAAACAATTGAATAACTGTGTTCTCTTTTGAATTTTTCAGTTAAGTATAGCCTCATTTAATTTACGTTTCATAATTTGTAAATTAAAATTATTAGCATTACTCTGGTTTTCACATGTATTGGCGCTCCCAAAAATAATTATATACATTTTTATACAGTTTATTAATAAATCAAACATATGATGGGCTGCACAATCTCAATACAAACTATCAATATTAGATGTACACAGGCTGCTATATTACGCGTCGCTAGTCACGCTTATTAGAATGTCGCTGACGTCACCTGACGCGAAATTATAAGCTTATCATCTACCAAATAAATAACGCAAAACACGTCTTAAGAAGTTTTTGCTTCAAAAAATATTAAATCACAGTTATTATTTTGAATATAAATAACTTTCCAAAACTTGTTTACCCTTGAATTCTCTTTATTCCTTCGTCATGTTATTTCGTATCTAACAAGTTCTTGCATGTCAAAATTATAAATGTGTACAAGTAAATGCATTTGAAACAAAACATTCATTGGAAATACGTTACCGCATTGTAAAAGTTGGAAATTGTTGAATTATATTCCTTTATCCCAGGTTCTGTATGTACTCGAGACAATACATTATTCATAACGTCGTCGGATAGATCGTGCCTTTTCACATTGCCTGTTGAACGTAATTTATTTAAGCTATAACCTAAGTATTTTACTTATTTCCTTGCTTATTTCAAAAGCTTCTGTAGGAACGCATAAAATGATTTATTATTTTCATTGTTAAACATTCGAGGAGCGTAATTTAAATAAATATGACGTCTACCAGTTTGTCTTCTTATTTAACATTCAAAATTAAAAATACTTTATTCAGTTTAGGCCTTAATAAGGCAGTTATGAACGTCTAAATTACCATCTGTTCGGAAAACATCCCAGTCATCAATAAGAACCAGCAAGAAACTCGATCGGGTTTATCTTTCTAACATATATACAAATACATGTATATATATTTAAAATACATTACACTTTACATTCGTTTTCAAGAAACTCGATCGGGTTTTATCTTTTTAATACATGTATACATACGTATATATATTTAAAATATATTACGTATTACAATCGTTTTAGTGGATGCACAGAGAGGAGTCAATTCAGACATCACCATCGTTCACATATTGATCCACTCTATAATTGTTTTTTGACACCAAAACCCGCTTGACATGGTGCTTAAACTTACAGTCCGGGAAATTGGTAATATGCTTTGGAAGTTTGTGTAAAACCGAACACTATTACCTATAAAACTATTATTGGTTTTATTGAGTCTGAAACATGAAACGACCAGTTTTCTAGTATTTAGATCATCATCATCATCATTACGAAATCCAGATTTTGAAAGTTTATGCGGACATACATTAAATTATCATGAATGTATGTACTTATCTACTTCTAACATAAAAATATAACTTGCATTAACATCTAATGCATACAAGAAATATGAGTAATATAATATTGTTATGTATGTTATACGTTAGTAACTAGATATTATCTAATATTGTAACGTATGCCATACTTTAGTAACTAAATATTATCTAATATTGTGATGTATTCCATACTTTAGTAATTAAATATTATATAATATTATAATATATGTCATACGTTAGTAACTAAATATTATCTAATATTGTAATCTATGGCATACTTTAGTAACTAAATATTATCTCATATTGTAATGTATGTCATACGTTAGGAACGAAATATTTTGATTAACTTTGGTTCACTGATAATAAGTTTAAAGTATGTACAAATCTAACCTAGCTTTGGTTTGATGTTATGTAACAGGTTTTCTAACTTTTTTTTAACGTACCTAGCAGCAAAATGTAGAGGGCTCTCTTTGTTGTTGTTCTTTAGATTGATACAAGCCCCCATATTGATGAGGTTCTCCAATGATCTGATATGTCCCTTCAAACACGCATAGTGTAGTGGTGAGCAGCCATCTTTATCTTTTTCATTCAGTAGCTCAATCAAACGTTGTTCGCAGAAGTTCTTGTGCTATGTTCTGTATAATAAAATAATAAACCAGATCGAGTTTCTTGCCGGTTCTTCTTGATGACTGGGCTATTTTCCGAACCAGTCATAGTTTTGACGTTCATAAGCGCCTTCTCAGGATCTAACTCGAATAAAGTATTTTTGATTTTCCTATAGATATTGTGTCATAACACAAAATATACGAATATGAAACGCGAAATTTGTTATGTATTATATATATGTATATACCTAGTCTTGCCATAAATACCGAAACAAAGAAAAAAATATATATTGCAAGTAACATTACTTTTACAGTGTGTTGATTTAATACATAAATATAAAACAATTGAAAATATATAAAGCTTATTCGAAGTGGTTTCCATTGGCTGCAAGGCTGTAATACAGTCCTTCAAACGTTGAGGCTAGTTATCAATAGAAGCACACACTCTTTGTATGGGAAAATTCTTCACTGCCAATCGTACGGATTGTTTTAGGGATTCCAAATTATCATGGCGTTTAGAGCAAGCGGTACTCTCGAAAACTGACCATAAATCATAATCCAGCGGATTAAGATCGGGACTAGACGATGGCCAGTCTTCAGCTCTGATGAAGTCCGAAACGTTCGTTTCCAACCAAGATTGCGTAGACCGAGCTTTATGACCCGGCGTCGAGTCTTGCTGGAGAGACCATTCTTAGTTATTGAACATGGTGTTGTTAAGGGGCTTCACTATCTTCTCAAGAATGGTATCTTGATACACTTGTGCCGATATTTTGATTCCTTTCTCACAAAATTATGGCTTAGTCACTCCTTCATAGCTAATAATACCCTACCACATCATCACTGAAATCGGATAGTGCCCACGTTGCACTCTGTCGACTAATTGAGAAGCTTCCTTAGAACTTTGAGCATAAATACTGTCATTTTGTTTGTTAAAATGTTGCCCATTTGTAAAAAAAATCTCATCCGTAAACAAAATATTTTCTGTAACTTCCCTTTGCGTACCGCTTCAGTAGTTGCTTCGATTTTACCACCCTATTCTTTTAAAAAATATCAGTTAAGGAATAACCAGTACGTCTCTTATAGGTTGCAAGTCCTAAGTCATCTTTTAAAATATGCGACATGGTTCTAGGTACTATCTTCATCTCCCGAGATAAAATCTTTTGCTTTCAGTCAGAATTCTTTCCCTTACTGCTTTGACCTCCTTTTTCGTACGAACACTACGCAGACGGCCAGATCTTCTTCTGTCACAAAAAGTTCTCTGGTCTCATTGTACCTATTAGTAGCCCGGTAGACAAACATTTTACAAATACCAAGCATATGGAGAGTTTTAAATATTGCATTTGGCTCCATACCTACTTTGTGTAATGTAATCATAGCGATTCGGTTCTCTTTATCACCCGACTCCATTTTCAATATCGCAAAATATTGTACAATGTATTGGCGCCAATATGAGAAAACTCAATGAATAATCATATAAAAATGAGTGATTCCAAATTCAAATGTAATATTTTGTTTATTTTTAATTGTAACAGTATTTATGGTCAGACTAAGTATATTACAAAATATTTTCTTAAATATAAGGACGTAAAAAGTCGTGGTGGTTTGACCGGTGGAATATTATTCCAATGTCTGCAGGTTCAAAACCCCGCGTGTACAAACGAATTTTTCGGAATTCACGTATATTTACTAATTTAAATTGGTAACATTATCGGCTGACGGTTAAGTAAAACATCGTTAGGAAATCTGAACTTGAGAAATGTTCTTGTAATACTACGGTATGTGGGTAAACAGAACTGTGGATTTCGAAATCGCCAATACGTCGTTGGCTGACGTGATAATTTTGCCCATACCTTCATTTGGGAAGAGGCTTATGACCCTTCAGTGGGTTTCTTACAGGCTGATAATGATGAACCTCGACAGAGTAAATTATTATTAAGGAAGCTCCATAATATGCCTTGGCGGATCGGCTACGGGATAATACTGTATGAAGCAAATTTTTGGAGAACTTGGCCATAAATTCATATAATGGCAACATATTGCACTGCACCGTTTTATTCTACAGAAAACTTTACTTCTCGCTAGCCGCTCTGTCTAGTAGGAAATGAGTTACATGTTAAATAAAAAAAAAAAGACTTTTTTCCTAATTCATTCTAGTTCGGTCTTTCCCCTTTTAACTTCTATTTATGTGTGCTTGGCGAATATGTCTCTTATTTTTTTAGTATTACGTCTGAATACCACATTTTATGGCTTAATTGTTAGATAGAATAAATCCAAACAAGCTTAGAATAATTGTAGAAAAAGACTCAGTGCTTCAATCTCATAGGAAAAGATTGAATGAATTTATTTAATGTTACAAATAAAAGAGATTTTTGTTTATATTATAGGAGGCAAACGAACAGACGGGTCACCCGATGGTAAGTGATCACCGTGGTCCATAGACACTAGCAACACCAGGGGAGTCACAAGTGCGTTGCCGGCCTTTTATAGAAGTATACGCTTGTTTCTTAAAGGTTTGCATTTCATAATTGTTTGGAAATACAGCCGCTGGGAGTCGATTCCACAAGGTTGAAGTACGAGGCAGAAACGACCTTGGAAACTTCACCGTGGAAGACCTCCACTCATCCAGGTGGTGTGGATGAAATTTAAGTTTTTGGCGGGTAGTACGATGGTGGAATTTAGCGGCAGGTATAAGTCCAAACAACTCCTCTGAACACTCACCGTGGTAAATACGATAAAGTCAATTTCAAATTTCAATGTCAAAGTTTCAATTTAATTTTGTCACGAATTATCTTTGGGTTTTGAGTTACGCTTTGTTTTTGTCGGGAAAAGGGAATATCACTAACACAAATATCATAATAATAAAAGACTCACAAAAAGATTTTCGCTTACGTCATTATACTAATACTCGTTACATTGCGCTATAAAAATGAATGTTTTCGTAAGTATGTATGTTACGTGCTTATCATTGCGAATGTCTTTATAACATGCTTATTCATTATTTATTTATGAACAAATAAAATACACAGGAACAAAGTTATCATTAAATATTCTTAACCAAGAGCAAACTGCTATCTAGATAACGAATTTTTATTTACATATTTATTTCTATGTTAATTTATAAATTAGGTCAGTTCTACTCGAATATTATTTTCTAATATTTCCTTTTTTTTCACTTTTTGGTCCAGTCAACTTTAATTCATCCAATTCTACGTTTGCAAGTTGTTTATGCTGATTTGCATTTAATAATAATGTAAGAACAGTATCTACTATTTCACTTTGTCATATAAATAAATGTATTACTGCGATCATACGTAATATTATGTGGTGATAGACGCCAACCTAGGGAATAGGTAAATAAGGGTCACATTCCGAGTTTCTTAGGCGCGTTGAGCAGTATTTTTTGGCAGGAGATAAACTAATGATGATGATGAACTAGCGTCATGACATGCTAGTAAGCGTGACCGACCGTATTACGCTGGCGCCGTTTGCGTCAGACTAGTGAAGCGTAGTATAGCGGCCTGTGTACATTTAATATTAATATTTTGTATTGAAATTATGCGGTCCATCATATGTTTAATGAATTAATAAACTGTATAAAAAGTATCTAATTATTATTCGGAGTGCCAATAGATGTTAAAGAGAGACTAATGATAATAATATCAATATATAAATTATGAAATTTAAATAATTCACGCTATAATTAAAAATTCAAAAGAGAACACAGTTTAAATTCCATTGCTTTGAGTTTTTACTTCTGTCGGCAGTTCTTATGTCCTTATTTAAAATACATTTGAAGAACTACTTTGAATATAGCTATCAGTTCTCACGATAACTTGACAGACAATTACCAATCAACTTCATGGTATCGCATTTAGGTGTCGGTGTGCGCGCGTATCGTAAACATTCAATCTTATCGTATTTCCCAAAGGCGCCAAAAGAAGTGTAACTTCAAAAAGTGAATTAAAAATTGCTTCAAAGTCTTTTCTAGGGAATTCCCTATCATATATTCAACACGGAACTATTTTGTTACTATACCTTACAGATATCCGCTAGTTCTTCGAGGCTTTTTCCACTGTTAACAACAATGTGCAATATGTTACGTAGATTTATGTCTTTGATTTGAATATCGGCTCCCATCCGAATCTGTAAATTGTAACATAGATAAAGAATTTTCGATACACAATTATAGTTTGTCTCTTCCTCATCAACTGAGTATTTTTGATCATAAATCTGTTGCTATACATATTCATTTTGATTATGAAGCTTATAAGACTATCACTATTTAGACCAGGAGTAGCAAGTATATTGTATAAGGATTCCTATTTGTTATGTTTTATTGTGCTGTATTTATATAATTATTTTATGAACCCTTGGATATTTACGACAATGAAACAATTCTATTAATCTTACTACGTTTACCAATAATTGTATAAGGACTATTTTAACTATTCCCTTTTTTATCACGCTTTTATTACCTTCACCTGTATGTATGTATGTAACCGACCCCTTTGAGCTCGATTTTGTCCTACTTTAAACGATCAGATTTAATTCAAACTTTACACACCTGTCAAAGGTCGATGATAATGCAATAGTCCTAAAAAAAATCAACTAAAAAATGAAAAATAAATAATAGTTAAAAAAAACTAAAAAAACACGCTTTCATAAAAAAACCATCTAAAAAACAGAAAATAAAATTTAATAAATTCGCATTAGAAGTTTTACTTCAAAAAATATAATAAATAATAATACATTATTTTACATTACAGGACGAACAAGCTTGAGAGCTCTAGTTATAATAAATAATAGTTTAAAAAAACGGGCTTCCGGTGCTCTCACTGACCGAACGAAAAGAAAAAATGCAAGCACTGTTAGTTCACGTCGGTTTTCTATGAGAGGGTGGTACTACCCCGGACGAGCCAACCCATTCATGCTGAAACCAGTAATAGCTTCAGCGTGGCTCTACCACCTTGGAATGAAGGAATTGTATAAAGAAATCAAATTCCAGTCCAAAAGTATTAGCGTCTCACCAAAATATCAACGGTTTTCCAAGCACCTCTAGAAGCAGCTAGCAGTAACGGAGATCTACCCTCTTTATCCAGAGGGTTTATATCAGAACCCTCGGTAATCAAATACTTCACTATATCCCTATGATTGAACAAAGCGGCGCAGTGAATCGGAGTCATCTTTTGTATATCACAAGACTTAAGACAAGCGATTTTCTCTTCTGGCTGCAAGGTGAACATGAGTTGCAATACTTCGAGGGCGCCCTGAAATGTAATAATGAGTCAACGTTTATTGTATTTGGACACTGCATCGATAGACATAGGTTTGAATCCTAGCAACTGAGTCGGGGCTTTCGGTGAAGGAAAACATGGTGATGAAACCTTAGCATGGTTGTAGGGCTTTTTCTATGGCTCTCAAATTAAAAATGTATCGCCAAGCACCTGTTGGTATATTCCAGCAACTGCACTTGAGAACAAACTCCCTCTAGGTTTAACGTGTTTACCATCTTAGACCATATAATCGTTTAACATCAGATGAGATTGTGCTCAAACGCTAAAGCCTATAAACTACAGAAAGAACTTAATATACGAGTAATTATAGTAGGTGGTAGAGCCACGCTGAAGCTATTACTAGTTTCAGCATGAATGGGTCGGTTCGCCCGCGGTACTTACTACCAACCAATCCACAGAAAACCGACGTGAAGTAACAGTGCTTGCAATGTTGCATTTCGTTCCGTCAGTGAGCGCGTTGGAGGCTCACCTCCCCTCCCCTCACCCCGTCCCTCCCCAAAACACAGGCTGGCAACTCCCCTGGTGTTGTTAGTGTCTATGGACGGCGGTGATTAACACCAGGTGACACACTTGTTCGTTTGCCTTCTATGAAAAAAAAACAGAAAAGAACAATAATAGAAAAAATTAACTGTGGAAAATCTGTTACCTTTCGTACAGAATCAATACGACGGAAAAAATAAATTTATTTGATCATATAATTTATGTTAAGCATAAAATGGTGTATTTATACATATGGAGATTTGCGTTAGTTGTAAGATATAAAAATATCAGAAATCTACCTTCACCCTAACTTATTTATGTAGCACTATATTTATTATATACCTGTGCGCAAGCTAAGTGAACAGGTGTGGACAGATCATATTGTTGTGTCGATATCTTCGCACCAGATTTTATACACAGTTCAACAGCTTTCATATCTCCACCATGAACAGCAGAATGCAAAGGAATGTTTCCTTCATTATCGAAGAGAGAAATCATCGCTTCTCGTGCAAGTCCTTTAGTTTCGCCATGTTGTAGAAATACCTCCATTGTTCTTGATGAAGCATTTTTTGCCGCTTCATGTATAGGATAATACCCGTTGTTACACGGCTGCTTCCACTCGGCTTCCATGTCCATGATCTATTCAATTAAATTAAAAGAGAAGTACATTATTGTTGACAGAAGCTAAATACTATTGACGAAAGAGTTTGATGGGCAGAGGTTTCATAATGTATTTTTTATGCTTCGTTATAATTATTTCCCTTCTAATTACGTATAAATATCGGCTTCAAAATTTAGATTATTAAGTAGCTATAATATCCACCTGAAAAAATGTCCACTCATCTCTATTTTAATTGTAGGAAAATTCCAGTAGGAATAGACCTATTGCTGTGTAAAGTGTGGTTATAATTGTTACGTAACTTGCTTTTGCAATACCCAAGCATATGTTTTTGTATTTCTGCACTGACGTTATTTTTATCCAATACCTAAATAGGTGTCAATATCTTAGTAGGAAATATTATTCGCTGGTATACTGAATGATGCAACAAATATACAAGTTTGCTTATTCTTAATAATTTAAAAGTATGATATAAGAAAAAAACACGGAAAGGTTATAAGTTAAATCCATCCAAATATATCTTGGTATAGAAATAAATACATTTTCTTGGACAACTCGGAACTTTGTTTGTTACGGTTTTATTTTGACTAATTAATAATCCTTTTTAATAATTCACAGATTTTTTATTAGGAAATATAGATATTCTAGGAAATAAAACGATCATAGAAGTCCGGTTTCATACGAGTTATTTTCCGCGAGCTCCTCTGATGTGAAATGAGATTTTCTCAAGAAGTTACAGTATGTTGTTCTTCAAGTGCGAAGTGAATAGATATTTTAAGATTTAATAATACACGTGATGCATCTAATTTTACAATGGTTTATAATTGGCATTGATGTCTTACCATCAACCCAAGTATTTGCTCCGCTGTATTAAAATTCCTGAGGAAAAAAAGTGTTATTACAAAATACACTTACTAGAATCTTCGCACATACATCATGGTCATGTATGGCTGCTAAATGCAGTGCTGTTCGACCATGCTCTCCTCCAAGATTTACATTGATTTTATTTTTGTATTTAACAAAAATTTGTAGTACTTGCACCTAATGAAAGAAAATAATTTAATCTCCTTTTTAGAATACTTAACTTTAATCCAGCAAAACTATATAATCTGGATTTTAATATTATCCGCATTTTATCTTTACTTCCCGCTTATTTCTTTCTGGTTTCGAAAGCATTGAGGTTTCGAAGTGCACGCCAACAAAAACAAATAAGTTGACCAATCTTACAAGTTCCGCCTTTGCTGGAACTGCTCTCCAAAAATTGAAATAAAACTAATGAGTAAGAAATTTAACAAAAATACCAAACCTTATTTAATTCAGTTGCCAAATGAATAGGGCCTTGCGATTTGTCATTCAAAAGATCAATACCGGCATGCCTGAAACGAAGAATTTGTTAAAATAATCCAAATAATGAAACAATATGGCGTTAGTATTTAAACCTTATAATCATGAGCACACTAGAAATGAATGAATTCCTTCTTTTAGGATAAAATGCTACGCTTGTACTAAATAATATCAATGTATATTAATCTGATCCAGAAATACACGAATGTAAAAATAAATGAACAAGAATAGTAAATAGAAACATTTTAATTGAAAACAGAAAATGACTGAGCCAGAAAATTTGACAAGTTTTGCAAACATACATAATATAGTGTCATAGTTGTGCTATAAAAAAATTAGCGCTTCGTTGTTTTAGATACAATCTATCGTTATAGAATGAATAGATAAAGTTTCAAAATTATGAGAACAGTTAACACTTGTCCCTGACAGAAAGAAAAAACAAGTAGTAAAAGCTTAGGAAGAAGAAATAGTTTTACTGTATTTATCGAAAAGTAAGTAGGTATTTCTTATAAATAAATGTGACTTGAACTGTTTATATCTTTATTTTGTTTCGAAATAATCGGAGAAAGTGTGACACAGTTTTAAATATTCTATGAAATAAGCATTAACTAGCCCCTTAATAATTAAATAGCCAAGTTACTCGAATGACCTCCGTTTTAAATTTCAAGATCGTAAATTATCTTTACGATCTAATAATGTATATTATACATGGAGTAGTCAAGGCACTATTGAATGTGAAGTAAAGAGAAAAGAGAGAGATGTTAAAGAGTTATTACTGAAAATGTTCGCCGTAAAATTTTATGGAGATAACTTCATATCGATGTTTCCAAATAACACAAATAGTTTCTCTGAAACAAAAAACTTGTTAAAATTTGTAGGTGGTAGAGCCATGCTGAAGCTATTACTGGTTTCAGCATGAATGGGTCGGTTCGCTCGTAGTACCACCCTCTCATAGAAAACAGACGTGAAGTAACAGTGCTTGCATTGTTGCGTTTCGTTCGGTCAGTGAGAGCGCCGGAAGCCCACCTCCCCTCTCTTCGCTTCTCTTCCCCCCACTCTCTATCCCCCTACCCCCAAATGTACTTGCAACTCTCCTGGTGTTGCTAGTGTCCATGGACGGTGGTAATCAGTTAAAATCAGGTGACCCGCCTGTTCGTTTGCCACCTACATCATAAAAAAAAACTATTTTCCAGTGAACATAATTTCGGATATCAGCTCATATAAAATAAACTCACTGTTGCAAGAGATATTCAATAGCGCCAAACGCCTCGGCTTCTACTGCGACGTGTAACGGAGTATTGCCCGCATTGTCTCGAACCTGCAAATCTGCAATGATCAAGTCAACCAATTATTATTCCATATTTGTCTTCTCATAATTTATAAAAGCTAATCTCTCGAACTATTATGTGGTACTAAAATCTCTTTCATTAATGGCTATTAGTTCTTCCTTATGGTTAAAGGCTAGGACACTTAATACCTTGTGAAAACATTTACATATCTACTGACCTTTGGGCATGATGAATAAGGAGTCTGTCATTTAGTCATTTGCTGATCTATCAAGGAACTTACATCTAAAGATATTCAATATTTAAATCACCAAATAGCTAATCTTTGTGAGTTTATCATAACATTCTCATGCGAAATTGCGGCCATCTTTCACTCCTGACAATTTGTTAATTCAGAAAATATTCGGATGTGTCGTAAAAGCGCACGATAGAAGAGAAACCTTTGTATTATTATTGTATTCACAAATGGTTACCCATCCAAATACTGACAGCGCCCGACGTTGCTTAATTAGGGTGATCGGACGAGAACTGGTGTTTTCAAAATTCAACCCGACACAGTGTTTATCCCGACCATTTTTGTCCCACAAAATAGTTGCCTATCAGAATATCAATGCTATCCCATAAGAAGCTTCACTCAAAATAAAAGAGTAAATATTAGGTTCTATCTGTAATTCTTTGATTAAACTGTTTAAAATTAACAAGATCTAAGACGCTGGCTCCACTTCATGTAAAATTATATAATAATATAAGTAGCGCTCCTAAAGTGCAAGACTTTTAAACTTAACTCATTAAACTTGAACGAATTAACAATGTGTAGGTAATTACAAGTTTCCGTAACTGCAATATTATTTCCCTTCAGTACTTTTTAGACTTTTATTTTTTAACTTCTTATTCACTCAATGATCAACAATGGGGTAATTAGTGTTTAAAATGCACTAAAAACCTTATTCGATATTTTTTTATCTGTATATATTATTTTTGTTTTATTTCATTTTTATGTATCATCATCAGAACAGAATAAACATGCAACATTGCAAAGTTGTAGGTCTAAAGAAACTGATTCCAATTTAGCTTTCAAGATTTGACCTAGACAAACTAACAAGCATTCCAATTTAAATATAAGCTTATTATAAAAAAAATATTTTGATTGTCGGCTTAAAATGAAGGATAATATTGTTTGTGGAGAAACCCGTCATCTATTGGAGAACAACAAAACTATAGCAAAGGTTAACTGACACAAGCGGTTAGGTTATAGGGACTGTGGTCATTGTCGTCTATTTACCGAATATCGGACCGGTGTAAAACCAGTACCTTTGTTAATGATCCGAACAAGTAACAAATTCGGAGTAAAAAATTTTGCACATTGTCCGGCACCCTCGTCTAAGTCCCTAAGTAATTTATCAAGTTTTATAAATGCTACTGATATAATATTTATGTTTATCATTTGTATAATTTTAAACTTTTAAAATATAATACTCATCATCTTCTTACCCTTATCCCACCTAAGTAGGGTCGGCACAACATGTTTTACTTTTCCGCACTCGCCTATCAGATGTCATCTCAGTGTTTACACCTTTTACATACATATAATTTTTCACACAATCCATCCATACCTTTTTCGGTCTTTCTCTACTCTTATATCCAGTGACCATCATATTCAAAGCTTTTCTAGTTACATGGTCTTCATCTCTCTTCATTATATGCCCATACCATGCGAACCTATTACTCCTTAACTTTTCTGACACTGGTGCTAATTTCAAACTTCCTCTGATATATCCATTCCTAATCTTATGCATTCTAATTACACCACACATCCACCTTAATATTCGTATCTCTGCCACATGTAATTTTCTCTCATCCGTCGCCCAGCACTTAGATGCGTACAACATGACTGGTCTCATAATAGTTTTATACACCTTCCCATTGAGCCTCAAGGGCATTCGTGGGTCACAAGCTACACCAGACATCTTTCGCCATTTCATCCACCCTGCATTTATCCTATACCTCATCTCCTTGTCTATGCAACCATCGTTTTGGATCAGAGAACCGAGTTACCGGAAATCAGAGCAGGTTGGTAAGGATATACCATTTAAACCTATAGGAGAAAATCTGGATGAACCACCGAAGTTACAAAATAAATGTAAAGTATAATACTAATAATAAAAAATAATAGTAATTCGTAAATGGTCTACTGGACAATGTGCTCGAACTAAGGCATGGATTAACTTCACACCAGCCCAAGCCCACCGTAAAAGTGATCCCAAATCTAGAATCCTATATTTTTAGATTTTGCTATTATATTTTTCAATGTGTTCAGAATTGTTCACGATGTTTACCGATAACCGAAAATGTTTAAATTAGTACATAAATACTGAGAAAATTCCCCGTATTTAAAAAGCCTTGAACATACCGACACTTGTAAAATATTATTTTCCTCTTAGTTATTTTGTTACAGTGGTTATATGACTCGAACTAAGGCATGGATTAACTTCACACCAGCCCAAGCCCACCGTAAAAGTGATCCCAAATCTAGAGTCCTATATTTTTAGATTTTGCTATTATATTTTTCAAAGTGTTCAGAATTGTTCACGGTGTTTACCGATAATCGAAAATGTTTAAATTAGTACATAAATACTGAGAAAATTCGCCGTATTGCCCAAAAAGCCTTGAACATACCGACACTGGAAAAATATTCTTTTCTTCTTAGTTATTTAATTACAATGGTTATATGAGAGAACGAAGTAAACAAGGACAACAATTGCGAGATAGAAACAAGACCGGCCAATAAGCTAGTTCACTGCTAGTCGCTGATAATGACAGACATTTCTTGATAGAATAATTTAGAATTACAATGTTAGAATTATTTTTCGATGATTATTAATAAGGATAGAATTTGAAAATAAGAAATCCTTAAAGAAATCATAGACGAAACCTAAGACATCCATTCTGAATAATTGTCATATCCTAATCAATATTATAATATATGGGAATGTGGGTTTGAATAAGCTAGTTCACTGCTAGTCGCTGATAACTACAGACATTTAGAATTACAATGTTAGAATTATCTTTGGATGATTATTAATAAGGATAGAATTAGAAAATAAGAAATCCTTAAAGAAATTATAGACAAAATCTAAGACATCCATTCTGAATAATTGTCTGTATAATATATGGGAATGTGGGTTTATTTGTTTATTTACTTATTACGCTTTCACGTCTTAACTGCTCAACCGATAATCATGAATTTTTACATACATAGGGTTACTGAAAAGCACACATGGTATTTTATACCAGAAAATTGTTCCCGTAGTGTAGTTTAAATCTACACTAACGCCGCTGAAGCCACGGGCAAAAGCAAGTCCACGATAAAATCAACGGACAATGTAATGACTCATGATAACAAGTAATTAATGAATAGTTAAGTGCCAAATAATTACCCTGAAACGACTCCATACTTCTTATGAATGTAACAAACATTTAAAGATTTATCGCAACACTAATAACGTGTTTTAAATTGGTCTCAAGATTCAGTACACTATGTCAATACCATGTATATTGGTGCGTATTGGCTACACCGTGTCTCGCAAACTAGAAGGAGCAATACACTTTTATTAACTTTTCAACTCTCTATATGTTCCACGCTCTATGATATACTTGAGACCGTAGTGTTGCCACATAATGCGAAAAGGTCAAGTGTCCTAATATTTATTTACTTTTAATATCTCTTTACTTTTTTGAGTATTTATTTACATACTCACCATAAACCATAAATACACCATATATACTCACCACCACCGTTGTTACTGATGAAGTGTAATATTTTTACATTGTTCCTGGACGCTGATTGGTGAGCCGCTGTTCGACCTCGTGCATCCGTCAACGTTAAACGCGAAGGATCCCTAAGGTACAAACGCATAAAGTCCTCGACGGTCCCGCTTTCTGCGACCTGGTGGTAGAAATATATTTAATAATACAATAATCACAACGCACAGGGCGTGTTCGTGTGATATTAGCAGGGTTCGATAAAGGGCATTATATATACAGTGTTCTGCATAACAAGACGGTTGACCTTCCTAGCTCTGTATTATGTTCCTAGGAACTATACTGCTAATGAAACTGCCATTTTTTGAACGACTTTTAATTCTAATACATTAATAAGTAATAGAGTGAAATGTTTTGCTGGGCAGTAGGATATAACAATCGGATTCAATAACATACACCAAATGTAACGCCACCTATAGTAACACGCTTAGATATATCTTTTTCTATATATACAGATTGAAGCGAGGTGGAACCCCACAGGATCGTGAAGATTATTTCAATGGAGTTAAACTTGCCACAAGAACTCTCTGGTTTGCCAAGATTCGCAGTATATACCCAGTTGTAAATAAATTTGCAAGCTGGTATAATACCGGCAACAAAATTATTTGAGATATCTTAGTGGCTGGTGATTTTGGATCGTACTGTACTCGCCATCAGATACAATTTAGTTACTTTGGCGTACTCCGATAACAAAAAAAAAATACAAATATGTGGTATCATAAAGAGAATCTATAACAAATAATAAAAATATACAAGATATATAAAGATATTAAGAAGGTGGACATGAAGAAACGTGTTATATTTTTTATTATAAAAATTCAAATATATACAAATTTAATATTTAGTGTAACTATAGCGTAAAGTCTAAAGTGGTAAAAATAGATCAAAAGTGAGTCGAACCTGAGTTAACAATGCAAAGCTGAATGAAAGAAATTACATTAACTGTCAATTATCTTTCGTATTGACTCGCTTTATTTATTTCGGAATCGAAGAGTAAAAAATAAATTAAATAATATCCAATTACTTCCCTGTGAAGCCCTTTTAACGCAAAGAAAAGACAGGTAGTCGAGTAATTATAATAATTTACTATGTAAGTATATAGAAATGAATTCGTAAGTATATTAAAGATAACCGATCCATCTAATTTAGGTACATAAGTTGTCTAAAATTATTTTAAATACAAAGAAACAATGGCTCACCAAATTTAACTAAAAGTGATTAATCTATTTAAAACGATTCAAAATAAATATTCATTTCATTATAACAGATAACATACTGACAGGCTAATAATCATGCATTCGCATATGGCGTTATCATAATTTTTGAACTGGAAATTCTTACGGCATGGTAGGGTAAAAAACTCATTACGCGTTATGTGTTAAACGTAATGTAGGTATGTATGTGTAAGAATACTATGTGTAAATGTATAGTTAAGTATTTATACTACGAGTCTTCATATAGTTATGTTATATAGTTCATGAGCAATCTCATATATGTATAATTAAATGCATATAAGCAAAAGAAGTTTCACTTCCTCCGTGTGTACATACTGATACACGAAATGTTTTATACGTATAATAAATTAATAAAACTGTTTTACGAATACTTAATAGCACGGATTCATAGTAGTCAACAAATTAATTTACAAAAATCAATAATGCCGGTTTAACGGGAAAAATCACAAGACAAAGCTGGTAACATTGTGCCTTATAAAAAAAACAAGGCGTTATAGGGAATAAAACAGGTCGTTGTTACGAATATGGTGAAAAAAAAATTATACTTGTTTGTATGATTGTTCGGAGTCGATTCGAAAACCACTTGACTGTTTTTTGTGAAGCGTTATCTTAATTGATAGGCTAAATAGATTATAGTTATTTAAATGTTATAAAAAATATCAACTATTTATTTATTAATTCTCAACTATTCATTCAAAAATATTGGATTGTTACTTCAAGGCAAGTTTTAAATTACTACGAAAATTCTTACTACAAAAATAGTGATCTACGCCGTAGGCATTTTCGTAGTATTTCCGACGTTATCGGCTACGCTTCAAGATTAAATTAATTAAAGATCTTCATAAACCTTTATTATAGATATTATCAATATTTCATGTTTTTCAATATTATTTTTTAAGTTTTTGAGTATTATTTTGTAATGTATGTGTACTCTAATCGCTGCAACATTTAAAAAGGATAAAGGATTATTGTTATTGTGTCACTAGCATCTCCCAGCGGCTTTGCCCCTGTTAAAGTAGATTTGACTTATCCTTCGAGATTATTTCAAATACAAATACAGAAAAAATATTAATACCACAATTTAAATTATAATTATAAATTCGGTAGTTCAAATCATACATTTTTATTTAGAAAACAATTCACTCATTACTATCATAAAAGGGTGTCTCACTCGGAATACCGTGTTATACAATAATCTCACATATTTAGTTAATTCAAATTAAGTTTTTATTTATTACATATGTTTAAGTCGCTGTTTGTTTTAGTTCTCATTATATGAAATTGTGATATCTGCGATACGGTTTGTAACCAGTGCAGATACCAATATTACTGTTAACTATGTACACATTGACTTGGAACATTAAAATATTATTATTATTACTTTTTCCTAGAAGAAAACTACCTCATATCCTTTTATGTCCATCTAAGAAAGTCTATACAAAAATTCACGATGATAGGTTCATTGATTAAGGCGTGAAAGAGTAACAAGAAACAAACTCACATTTACATTGATAACAGTAGTAAGAATTGTATATTGTATGAATGTGACAAGCAAAAATGTTATGTTTCAACTGTCATAGACTAATAAGACGTTCAAAGGTCAAGGTCAAAGGTCAGATATGTTCGACGGTTCACAAAATGGTATATAATATTTTTTTATATATCGACTTGAGGGGCCAATTAGTATAAACACGTAGAATTAAATGCAATAATAAGAAAGAGCATTAAAATCTCTAATTTTATGTATCGGATCGTATTACTTATTGCACGTGTGTAAGTCACTGATGAGTGGGGAAATTATATCTCAAAGAAAACAACGATTAAAAACAAAATAAATATAATATTAAAGCTCAAATGTCTTCGTGATGATTTCTTACTCGGTCAGTAGGTTGAAATTTCTAAATAAAAATTGGTAAACACACAGATTGTACACACACAGAACTTATGAATATTGGATTAAAAAACTTTTGGTGTTAACCATACCACCATCCCGAATATTAGATAGTTGCCTTTATTTGCTCAGAATTAAATTAGGATGTTAATGTTTCGATTAATGGTCTCAATATTTTTTAATTCCAAGTTAAATTATTGTCAATGAGTTTCATCAGTATCGAGTACATGGCGCTTTAAATTAGTTTATTGACAGAAAACTGTAGGACCGAATGTTATAGTTATCTCATAGGTGACGTCACGTTTTTCTTTTTCAACTCCAGTTATGGTGCGCGTGTTCTGTTAATCTATTTACTACGAAATCTCGTTTTTCTGCAAGTTTTTAGGTGGACTCATTCTTCTTCTTTGTAGCGTTTTCCCGGCCTGGTACCAGGGTCCGCTTTCTTACTAAACTTCCTCCACTTTGCCCGATCTTCGGCATCCTTCTGTCTGAGGTTATTTTCCTTTAAGTCCGCCTTTACTACGTCCAACCAGCGTTTCTTGGGTCTGCCACGAGACCTTGAGCCTTGTACAGTTATGTTGAGGCATCTATTTCCGACGTAGTCTGGAGACTTGTGACCTATGTGGTCGTACCAGAGAAGTCGACTCTCTTGCAGCTTGTCTGCGTTGTTGGAGTCCGCCAAGGGTACCACGGATGTGTTCGTTATGAATACGATCTAATCGCGTAACGCCACACATCCATCGTAGCATCTTCATCTCAGTGACGTGTAACTGCTGGACATGTCTAGCTAGGACCGGCCACGTTTCGCTGCCATACAACAAGACCGGTCGGATAATGCACTTGTACACCAGACCTTTTAACTTCACGGGTATCCTTTGATCACATAGAACGCCGGTGACCTCTCGCCATTTCGCCCAAGCGGCACCTACTCGAGATTAGAAGTCTTGATCGAATGACCCGGACTCATGTATCACAGACCCTTGGTATTTGAAGCAGCTTAGGTGGACTCATTACCCTATAATAAAAAATACTTTATCATAATGTTAATCAACATGTAATAAATGAGTTACAGTAACGCGTGACCGGGCCAGCGAGTTAAAAATAAGAAAAAGTAATCTTCTTAAAACAGTTAGAGGTTAAAATATAGTCGTTAATGTCAAAAACATCTGAACGCAAACTGCAGCCAAAATCTTTTATAACCTTGATGCGAGTTTTTATTTTACTTCGTTCACCACTGCATTGTATAAATTTTAGATATTTAAGCAGAAATTCTTCACAAATTTCTATATTTTACGTGATATTTCATACTCTATTTCATGTCCTCTATTCATATTTCCTGTCCGAGTTTAAATTAGTTTTGAATTAGTTTTGTAGTGTCTATTTGAAATTCATTCGTTGTACTATGTATATGTATGTTCTGAGATGCGTTCCATAATCTAAAGTGCCTCATGAGTAAGGCATCTACTTTAAATTCCTAGACTAAAATGACAAACTCAATTATAACCAACTTGAAAAGGTTTGACAAAACTAGGTCAACACTAGAAACTGGGTATCATTTATTTAATGTAACTTGGGCTATTATGCTTGACCTGTACATAGTTTACTGTCAATTTTGTTTATCTATCATAAGTAACTACCGTTTTCTTAATCTATTGGAGGTGCATCGTTATATTTTGATGTCATTTTCAGTAATATGAACTCTATTTATTATCATCTAGATTACTAATTGTTATAGGTCATGACATGGCGAATGCATGGGCGGTACGTTCTGCATGGTTAGTCTTGGAGGAACCCAACCACAATTCGTGGTGTGCATTAAATTCCCCCAAAATTACCACTTCCGCAGTTGGGAATTGCGCCTGGACATCATCTGTTGTCCTGCTAAGATAATCAAATAGCCGAGTAGTGTCATTATCCCCGTTATGGGATCTGTATAGGCAATATATCGATTTTATTTTGACAACTATCTCAAGGGAGCACGTCACACCTCGGCTTTGGCTGTTGCCTGATACATGCAATTCGCGACCTATGTAAGCTAACCTAAGTATTCATACATATATGAGTTGTTGAAACATATATGTGTACCAAGCATACATACCTCAACAACCCTTATATATATTTCGTATCAGATAATATTAAACTATTTCAGTTTGATAAGGGAAAAAATAAAACCCTTCCACTTGCATGTGTAAGCGTGTATGCGTGCACGTGTGTGGAGGTGATATGTGTAATGTTGTCGCAGTGATGTAAGATTTTGTGTCACTGTATCGCGCGAGCAGCGTACTCAAGGGCTCCACGCCGAGGGAACGGACCTAGGCTTGAGCCGTTGCCGAGGGGGGCCTAGTCTGGTAAAAAGTAATGTGGTCATCGGCTGAACGGTGGATCTATGTCTCCGTTAGGAAAAGAATTGCAGGTCGGACGTTCTCGAGGTATTGGTGGACAGTGTTAACATTGGTATGAAGTCCACGGATGTTAGTGAATTCCATGGAAAAAGCGGTGGTGGGATTGTGCACCGCTGTTTTACCTGCAATTTTTTTTTGTGTACTGGCATTTAAGGTTTAATTATATACTGGGAATAAAAGAGAGAGACGGATGGAGAAGTTTTCGTTGCTGTAGGAAGCAGATTGAATCATCGGAAAAAGTTAAAGGGGGATCGAACTGATTAGCCGGATGGAAGGATCCTTGTACCCTCCCGGGATAGGCCGCTGGATACACAGGCTGATCCCGGAACGCGGCACGCCTGGGTGTGCCGCTACGACGGGTGTTACACAAAGTGTATGGCAATCGCGATCCAGTTAGACACTGTAGTTGTATCCTCCCACCAGCAAAATCCCTTATGGCTGCCTCAACTTTTTTTGTATTATCAAGGCAAGACAACGTCCTCCGTCTGTCTGATGCAGGTACTGAACGGACACTGGTGCTTCAGTTGATACTTGCACCGGACGGTCTGAGCACTGTCTTACTACCTGAGTGTGCTACGTGGGAGGAGCTACGCCGCGCTGTGGTTGCGGCGGTGTGGCTGGATCTCTCGCTGCCGAATGTGGTGAAAGCCATGCTTGGCATCGAGGATGGATGGAATATTTTGGGCTCCTTTTGCGAAGAGGTGGTCTCGCAGAAGGAGGTGGCGAAGAGGGTCCGTGAGTATGACCCTTTAAGCGGCCCTCTCCGCCAACGGAGGACCGACAGACGGTGGCGGCAGTTAGCCCGCCTCTTCCTGCCGTCATACCCTTCTTGCCGTAGCCATTGCAGAGACATTGGACGGAGGAGACGACCGGTGTGTACACGGTTGTCTCCTGATAAGACTGGGCCCGGCAGCGGCGTTCTCTACCGCTGGGTCACCCGCTGGGGCAGCACGATGAAGTCTGTAGAGATGTCGTGTCGCCCCATCTATATCGGCAGATGTACACAATGGGGTTATAGTCCGTGCGAGTCGGACTTTCTTTTCTGAGTTGGTGGTGTTTCCATAAAGGATTTCCCCAAGTAAAAAACAGGACAACGTCATCTGGACCCGCTAATATAATATAATATGATAATTCATATATAATACCACGGGAACAATATATTTATTTTGGATGAAATGTACTCTATATTTATTTCTGTACTTCTGATAACGTACTAATTTTATGATGATCGATACAGTAGTTAAGGTGTAAAATAATAACAAACAAACAGATTCACATGCGTATTATAATATTATAGTTAGGTAGATAACATTGTGTTTTTTTATTAACGATGTAAGTAAGAATAAAAATATAAAATGGAATAAACAAAACTGATATTACATAATCTAGATATAATTATAAAATGAAATCGGGATACTATTTATAATCGCGTAATGTCTTTTTTTACAACTTAATATATTAATATTGAAAAAAATATATTAAATCATTACATAATATAAAACAAAGTCCCCACTCGCGTCTGTCTGTCTTCACCAGTGGATAAAGTGATTTATGAGGAACGTTATGATATGTAATTTGTCAAGGATTTTTTTTATAATAATGGCGGTACAACGTCTGCCGGGTCCGCTAGTATTTTATAAACATGAACCAATAACAAAGTCATCACATTTCGAATATTTTTTAAAATAATGCAATACGTTTAGCATATTGCAACATAGTTTTATAATCGCTTTAAATCGTATAATTGTAACCGATAATTAATTGATTGATAAAGATTGGACCAAGTTCATCACAAATTGAAAGTGACGTATGTATTTCCCAAGAAATCGGACTAAGTTCATCAATAATTCAATATGGCGTCCGTATAACACAACAACTATCGATATAGTTAAAAGGAAGTTAAAAGGAATTCTAAAGATTGAATAGTTACGTATTCGAGAAATCGTTGGAATTTGGTAGTAAATAGTCGTTTTAATATTTGCCACGGTGTCTTTTCCTTAATTTGAATTAATTAGAAACATCTATTAAAACAGAAGTCACTATTTTCTTTTTGCTTCGTAGACCACTTGAATTTTTTTGTAGGTTATGCGTAGACAATTGTTTACCTGATATTGATTGTTTTACAGATTCCTTAACTTTTTGTCTAAGATTGTTCTATCATTTATGCAGATAAAGGTAAGGAAACCGATAGTGAGGCATTACATTACATAGTATAAAACAAAGTCCCCTACCGCGTCTGTCTGTTCGCAATAAACTCAAAAACTACTAAACGGATTTTCAAGCGGTTTTCACCAATGGATAAAGTGATTCATGAGGAACGTTTTGGTATATAATTTGTATTTTTTTATAATCAGGGCGGGACAACGTCTGCCGTGCTCGCTAGTTTTTATATATAAATTTCTTCTGTATGTGTGTATGTCACTAAACAACTCCTAAACGGCTGGACCGATTATGATGAAACTTTGTGTGCTCGTTCCAGTGGATCCGGGAATGGTTTACATTCACAATTAGACCCGATAGGTAGCGTTGTTGTCTCCTGATAAGACTGGGCCCGGCAGCGGCGTTCTCTACCGCTGGGTCACTCGCTGGGGCAGCACGATGAAGTCTGTAGAGATGTCGTGTCGCCCCATCTATATCGGCAGATGTACACAATGGGGTTATAGTCCGTGCGAGTCGGACTTTCTTCTCTGAGTTGGTGGTGTTTCCATAAAGGATTTCCCCACGTAAAAAAAGGACAACGTCCTCTGGACCCGCTAATATAATATAATATGATAATTCATATATAATCTATACCACGGGAACAATATATTTATTTTGGATGAAATGTACTCTATATTCATTTCTGTACTTCTGACAAGGTACTAATTTTATGATGATCGATAGATTAGTTAAGGTGTAAAAGAATAACAAACAAATAGATTCACATGCGTATTATAATATTATAGTTAGGTTGATAACAATTCACTTTGTGCTTTTTGATTACATATAATGTTTATGTGAGTGATGTTAAATATTAATTCATAAACAACAATTATCCAGAGAAATAATAGCCGTGTGACTACCGATAATGGCGTTATAGTTTGCTGCAAAATTGGTATATCTACACGGTATAACAACAGGAGGCCACATAAAAATGAATGACCAACTATTGTACTTCAATTGTATGACGTTTCAAATAAAACTGTGCGATCCGTAATAATATGGTTCAAATGTTTACACTACACCTTATGTGCACGTATATGTGTACATATATTAGTACACATTACATTATATTTTTTTACATCCTAGTCATTCGTAGTCGTAATGATAAACAGACGGTAAATAATTTATTTTGAAGTTGTTACTGAAATAAATAAATGCCCCTTCGAATATCGTATTCCACGAAAACAAAGCGATAACAAAACGGCTTAATATAAATTAAAATACACTATTTTTAATAGAAATTTACACGTTGTAATATTTCGTTTGGTTACAACTAATGTATATTCTTTTCAAAACGTATCTTCTGCTGATATTTGGAATATAGTATTTTGATATTCAATTATAGTAGGTAGAGTAAGGTTTCGACACGGTAACATTTATTTTTATTGCTGAGATTTGATAACTATCTACTGGCTTTCAAAAATAGTTTTATAACATAAAAACTATCTTAGCCCATATTTTTCTCTTTTTCTTTTACCTATATATTTCTTTCGTCTTTTAATTTTTAATAATTTAAGGCAAGAATATTATTTTATAAGTAAAACTAACTAATTTCGGTAACACGTGGTATCCCTTTTCCAATATCCTCAATTTTGTATATTCAGAGCTTTCATGCACATATCATTTTTCATACAATCCACACAAACTTTATTCTATCTCTCTACTTCTATATACACCTACCGTTATACTTAACACTCTTCATCACCCCTTGTTACATGCCTATACCATGCTACGTCACTTATGTCAATTTTATACTTCTTCTGATCTAACAATTTCAAATGTTATCTAACATTCGTATCGCCGTCATATATATCTTTATAAATAAATTTCTTCTGTGCGTGTGTATGTCACTGAACTCCTCCTAAACGTCTGGACCGATTTTTATGAAATTTTGCATTATATTTCGTATACCTGTTTGATTTACTGAAACCAGTTTATGTTATTCTATATTGTATTTTACGTCGGTGGTTTTACTAATTAGGAACATTGTGTAGGTTGGTTTATATTACGTTTAATTAAAAGCTTTTTCAAGTTATCATTGCCTATTTGGAACATCATTATGAAGTGTAGTCGCAGACTTGAGTTCGTTTTGTTGTGGTTTTGTTTTTGTATACTCGTATATATTTCATATGTTTTTGTAGCACGTTTTTGATCTTGATCTGACCTAAAGATGTAACGGGAGTCGCACTTACCTTGCATATGTCTATTCACTTTTCCCTCCAATGCTCCCAAATTATAAGTAGACAGAAATTGGTCGTGAATCTAACTTCTTATACGTAAATGAAGAAGCAAATGAGCTGAGGTTCGTAGTGAGGGAAATACACACACAAAGCTGAAAGCCCTTGTGATTCTTATCCGTTTTATGTTAGAACAGAAAGAGCGGAATTTGGTCGTATGACTCCTCTGCGTATTTGCCAAGTTGTAATTATAAAGCAACGAACAAAAAAAAGGAACTTATTTCACGTCGTTGTTCTAGACTACGATTATTTCCTTCAGGAACGCTACATCATCAACAAAAAAGTTTAATGGGATTTAGTTCATGCATATCAGAGGTGACAATAGTATTCTACACCTGGTCATCTTTCTACATGATAAGCTGAAAGCTGGATAAGAACACGAAAAAAAAGACAACCCAAAATTAATCTTAAACCGAAGATCCTTTGCAGAAGAAAGAAAGGAATGAAAGAAATGTATAATTGATTTTGTACAATTGAAATTAGGTAATTGTGTAAACCTATGATTCCCATAGTAGTCTATATCGATCCCCAGGGGTCTATGATGAATAGAAAAGAGTCTGTGTCAGCGAAACAAAAATTGGGGTCCTGGACATGCAAATAAGAGTCAATGATAATGATTCAATTTAAGTAAGTCGTGGATTTAATTTGCCTTATCATGGATCAAATAATATATATTGCTTATTTAAATAATGCTTCCTTATTCTATAAAGACATATCTATCAACATAAATGATAAAAACACATTTGAATTAGAAGAATTGGCAAAAATACAATATCAGGTAAGCAAGGGGTCGACACATGATCTGTAGCTGTTAGAGCCACACTCAAGCTATTATTGGTGTCAGCACAAATAGGTCGGCTCGCCCGGGGTACTACCACCCTCTCATAGAAAACCGACGTGAAGTAACAGTGCTTGCATTGTTGCGTTGTGTTAGGTCAGTGAGAGCGTCGGAGGCCCACCTCCCCTCACCTCTCCGCCCACCCTCCCTTTCCCCCAAACACAGGCTGGCAACGCACTTTCGATTCCCCTGGTTTCATTAGTGTCTATGGACGATGGTGATCACTTAACGTCAGGTGAACCACCGGTTCGTTTGCCTGCTAAGACATAAAAAAAACACGTAACAGAAAATCCTGGTAAGTGGTTCACGAAACCACTTGGCCTATGGTGTAAACAATTATAACTTTCAGATGAGAACAAACAGGAGAGGGTCACCATCTTGTTAGTTCATTGAAATTATCACAAGTAACTTGTAATATCTACTACTCGACAGTAATAATTTACTAGCAGATTGAATACTAAAAAGTGGTGTAAGGGGTGTCAAATAACATCATAAGACTTGAGACACCCAAGCCAACCTCACTTGCACGTGGTGCACCCTGCTGAATAACGAACGAGGCAATGGCGAAAGCGGGGTGGTAGGGTTTTACAGCCTGACTGGGTCGCTACCCAATGTATATGGCGAAAAACCTCGTCATAGTGATTCGCTTTTGCGGGTCGCGTTTAGGGATCAGCCTCTGCATATCAAGCTATTCGCAGGCCGACATGACAGTGGTGACCGGCGATGGATGGTGTGTCACTCGGTGGTCGCCATTGTTTTTGGATTGGACTGTGCGTAAGGTGCATCAGGTATAGTGCAGTCACTTTGTCGTGCTACAATAAAAAAAAAATAAGAAAAACTAACTCGTATGAACAAGAACTTAGAGAACTTGCTCCCATTTGGAATAATTTACATTCGTAAACAAAACGACTCTATGTTTCCTATGAAATGTATGAAAAGAGGGCCACCATCTTATTAGAACATTAAAAAGATGGCAAGAAACTTGTAATTACATTATCTACTCAATAACGGTAGTGATAATCTATTAGAAGATTGGTTGCTAAAAATAAAACTAAAAGAGAACAATTAAAAAGGAATCAATTATATGTCACCTACAAAAACAGAATGACATCGTATGTCATAGTTGATGTTGTCAAAGTGATCGTAGTTTAACGATACCAGTATAATTGGTTCGCAACATGAAAGTATTATTCTTGAGTCGTTTCGTAATATTAATTAATACAAGATAAAATCTATTCATTCAAATTGCAATTTAAAAAAATACGAAGCAATTGAGCATTCCTATTCGAATAGTTACATATCCAAACTAATTGGCTCAGTTACCTATGTTTACGTTTTCGAGTTGATCTATTCAAAGGTAAAAAAATATAAAAAAGATGATGTATTGGTACATAGAAAGAGATGTAATGAAACGAGAAATGATGCAAAATAATATATACTAGTGGGCGCCTAGAGGTCGACATTCGATCATAGTTCATTGATTTTTTAAAGTTTAAATTTTATTAGGGTTCTTTTGTCAAAGGGTATTATTATGTTATAATATCATTGTAGAATGTAGAATGAAAAAGAGTAATTGGAACGTAAGAGTAAAATAATACATACAGTCGAGTATAGCAACCTCCTTCACAACCTTTTTTGAAGTCCTTTATTGACAGATGTTAAAATGTCTTTTTTATTTACATGTGTGTGTTGAAAAAACATATAAGTTGCTTAATTTATTAAGAGTATTAGCTGGATCAAGTTGGGGAGTACATCCTAAACATCTGCGAAAATTATATATCTCCCTCGTTCGCAGTAGAATAGATTATGGATGTTTTCTATATGACCATAGTGCCAATACTCATGTTTTTAAGCTGGACAGAATTCAAAATCAAGCACTTAGAATTATAGGTGGCTTTATTAAAAGTACGCCTATACATGTAATGGAGTCGGAACTATGCATTCCTCCATTGTTTATTAGAAGACAAACTCTTGCTTACAAATACATGCTTAAGACCAAAATATGGGAGAAAAATATCACAATATCTCTGTTTAAAACTCTGAGCGATAAGATTCAAAACAGGTATTGGGTAAATAAGAAGAAACCTATTCTTACGGCAGTATATAACACCACTCGGAATGAAGATATGTACTCATCAGAAATTTTGGATATGTTCAGCTTGAAAACATGGGTATATAACATAGATCTAAAAGATATTTTAGTTTTAAACCTAAATAGCATTACAAGACCTAAAAAGTTTTACAACAATGATTTAATTAGACATAATATTCTAGAAGAGCTTCATAAAAAATATAAGAATTGGTATAGTTTATATACAGATGGATCTAAAAGTACTGAAGGCATGGGTGCTGCATTTTACGATCCGACTCGAAATGAAGCCAAATGTTTCAAAATTACTGAAAACATATCCATTATGTCTGTGGAACTCATTGCAATTTTCAGAGCAATATCTTATGCTAGCTCCTTAGATTGTAAACAGTTTGTTATTTTTACGGATAGTAGAAGTGCGTTACAGCATTTAGCTCGGTGCGCCTCTGGAAACAGAGGTGTATCGATAGCTTATGCTATATTACGTGAAGTGATCGAATTGGCAGAAAAAGGAATAGTTCTGAAGTTGCAATGGGTTCCATCTCATATAGGAGTGAAAGGCAATGAAAAGGCGGACCATTTTGCAAGAGAATCGATTTCAAGGGGTTCAAAAGTTAAAATTAAACCAGATCATACGGAACTGTTCGCCAAATTCAAATGTACATGTTTTATAAAATGGAAAGAACATTTTGACGAACGATCAAAAGATAAAGGCATCTGGTATAAAACGCTTCAAAGTGAGCCGCCCCATATACCATGGTTTGATGGCAGTAACTTGAACAGATCATTTATTGTTATCGCAAACAGAGTACGTTCCGGACATATGCCACTCAACAAGTTTGCATTTCTTATGAGGAAAACCGTATCACCCAATTGTATAACGTGTGGAACGATAGAAGACTTGCAACACTTGTTGATGGAATGTGACCGCAATAAAGTACAAAGAAAAGCTGTCATCGATGAGTTAAAACTCAATAGATTAGATCAGGGTAGCTTTCATAGAATCTTGTGTGCACCTGCAAGTGAGGTAGCCAAGATTCTATGGAAGTTTGTGTTGAAGTCTCTTTGGTGAATATTTTAAGATTAGGGTATGATGGGACTGACATGTTCTATATGGACCTAAGCCCCTAAATTAAATAAAGATAAAAAAAAATCTCTCTTGACGTGTTGCATGAGCATAATATTAAAGTCACCAATATTTGTTAGTCCTGATATAGATACAAGTCAGAGAGTCGTGTTAATTTCAAGGTCTGTTAAATGTCTTAAGATTAGCGATCACATGCTTAGCAAAATTATCGAACGATTTGATTGCAGACTTCTTCTCTATCAAGCCCAAAAAATCGAATAGACATGTACGAAGATTATCACAAAGCAATATGTGCTCTAGTCTCTTCGTGCTAAACCTGGGACAATCTTGTAGCAAGTGTTCAAAGTTTTGCACAGATATTGCAGGGGCAGGTATTGTCGTTAAAGCGATTAAGATATTGCTTACAATACCCATGTCTAGTTAATATTTGTGGATATATGGAATGAAAGTCCAATAAGTTAATGCATATCAGAGGTGACTATAGTATTCTACATCTGACCATCTTTGTACATGATAAGCTGAAAGCTGGATAAGAACACGATAAAAAAGACAACCCAAAAATTAATATTAATGAAATAAGTTACAATGAAACAGAAGAACATTTCCAGAAGAAGTAAAGGAATGAAAGAAATATATAATTGATTTTGTACAATTGAAATTAGGCAATTGTGTAAACCTATGATTCCCATAGTAGTCTATATCGACCCTCAGGTGTCTATGATGACTAGAAAAGGGTCTGTGTCAGCGAAACAAAAATTGGGGTTCCTTGACATGCAAACAAGGGTCAATGATAATGATTTCATTTAAGTAGGTCGTGGATTTAATTTGATTTATCTTTGTAGCTGGACCGGGGAGGATGGGTCGGGGGACCCATCTTTCCATTGCACAGGTCCGGCGGAAGGAGGAGACGGCCGGTGTGTACCCGGCTGTCTCCTAACAGGACGGGGCCCGGCGGCGGCGCTTTCGCTACTGGGCCAACCGCTGGGGCGGCACGATGAAGTCTATAGAGATCTCGTGCCGCCCCAACTATAGCGGCAGACGTACACCGTGGGGTTTTAGTCCGTGCGACTCGGACATAACCCACCCTCTCCCCCGGGAGGGTGGTGTATCCATAAGGGATTTCCCCACGTTAAAAAAAAAAAAAAAAAGGTCGTGGATTTAATTTGATTTATCATGGATCAAATAATATATACTGTTTATTTAAATAATGCTTCTTTATTATATAAAGACATATCTATCAACATAAATGACAAAAACACATTTGAACTAGAAGAATTGGCAAAAATTCAATATCAGGTAATCAAGGGGTCTACACATGGTCTGTAGCTGGTAGAGCCACACTGAAGCTATTATTGGATTATCACAAATGGGTCGGATCGCCCCGGTTTGTACCACCCTCTCACCGACGACGTGAAGTAACAGTGCTTGTATTGTTGTGTTTTGGCAGGTCAGTGAGAGCATTGGAGGCCCACCTCCACCTCTCCTATCGTCTCCTCCCCCCTTTTCCCCAAACACAGGCTGGCAACGCTTTTTCGCCTCCCCTGGTTTTGTTTATCTTATGGATAACTATGTTGAGCCATGGTAGTTTAACCGAATATCTCAGAAACCGGCTATTAGTCTTAATATATAGCTAGCTTATACTTCCCTAAATATATATATTTTTTATATTATATATTGTTTATATAATAGGAGGCAAACCAACAGACAGGTCACCTGATGGTAAGTGATCATTGCCGTCCATAGACACTAGCAACACCAGGAGAGTTGCAAGTGCATTGCCAGCCTGTGTTTGAGGGGAGGGAGGAGTGGGGGAAGGGGAGGAGGGAGAAGAAGATGGGCCTTCGGCGCTCTCACTGACCGAACAAAGCGCAACAATGCAAACACTGTTACTTAATGTCGGTTTTCTGTGTGGCGGGTAGTAGTACTACCCCGGGCGAGCCGATCCAGTCATGCTGAAACCACTAATAGCTTCAGCGTGGCTCTACCACCTACGAAATAAAGAAACATACATAATATTACCTAGATTTTTGTAATAATCGTGAGTACAGAAAGCTCGAGTACAGGTAGTTTATTATGATGTATGGATATTCTTCATTTAACACATTTAATTTCTATTGTTCTGAATACTACTCATATATAGTATTATAAAAAAAAACCGATCTCAATAACAATGGTATGTATTACAATGTTTTACAATCGACAGCTTATAAAGATGCATAATATTAATAAAGTACATAAACTATTTAATTAAATTTTAATATTTTGTAATGACTCCTTACAAGAATATAAAAAAAACTAAATTGTCTTAACGTAACTTATTGACAAGGATATAGATATAGAAGATAGATCGAACTGTATAATTAACAGCACGTAACTATATTTGAATGGAAATTAAATATATACATACATTTATCTATGCTTATGAAAATGGTGGATACGTCCGTTTCAGTAATATACTAAAATTGATCGAAAAATTTTATTCTTTGTCGATACAATGTTACCTGTTTTGTGAAATATCAAACAGAGAAAGTTCTGGAATAACAAGAAGCAAAACAAATGTTTAAAACTGTTCACAATGTATTTTAGTATTCAGAGTGTCATGATGCGTTACCTCATGTATGGAAGTTCAAAGAGTTAGAGTTGTTCTAAGACTAAAAATCGGACAAGTAGCGAATGGAATTCAGGACATTAGGGTTCCGCACCATTGCACATTTTACATAAATATTATTTATATATTCTCACATTCTCTTACGTTTCAGACGTGTGAGCACTCACATAATAAAAGTTTGTCGTAGAAAAACCGATCATCGCGCGTCTGAAACGTAAGAGAATGTGAGAATATATAAATAATATTTATGTAAAATGTGCAATGGTGCGGAACCCTAATGTCCTGAATTCCATTCGCTACTTGTCCGATTTTTAGTCTTAGAACAACTCTAACTCTTTGAACTTCCATACATGAGGTAAACAATGGTGACCCCCGAGAGACATACTATGCATCGCCGGTAAGTATCTCTTCACGTTGCGCTTGAAGGACCCCATGCCATAAGAAGAAGGAAACACACTGGCCTGGAGATTGTTCCACAGCTTCACGGTACGGCAAAGACAAGATGTTGCGAACTTTTTAGTTCGTGCCCAGATAGGATTTACCGTAAAACTGTGGAGCCGAAGACCTGCATGCGTGGTGCGTTTATGAAAAGAAGAGGAAGGGATCAAATTGAATAACTCTTCAGAACATTCGCCATGATACAGACGGTAGAACAGGTAAGGTAAGATCATCTAAGATGATAAATACGCTGGACCTAGAGAGGGACTTGCTCTCAAGTACAGCAACCAGAACATACCAATAGGAGCTTGGTGACAGATTTTTAACTTGAGGGTTGTAGCTAAGCTTTTGGGGTATAAGGGGTGTCGAATAACATCATAAGACTTGAGACACCCAAGCCAACCTCACCTGCACGTGGTGCACCCTGCTGAATAACGAACGAGACAATGGCGGAAGCGGGGTGGTAGGGTTTTACAGCGTAACTGGGTCGTAACCACCATGTATATGGCGAAAAAGCCCGTCA
>MU159095.1:0-20298 GCA_015888305.1 Antheraea pernyi | reverse complement strand
GCTGCCCCGCAGGGTGAGAGAAGAAAGCAACAGTCATAGATATCCTGTTTTCAACAAGTCGGCAACGCGAGCACATCCTTCGCGTATATATGTATATATATATGTCAAGCGTCTATAAAAGAGTGTTAAAAATAAATACTTGCTAATAAATAAAATCAGCTTGCAAATACCCCAGTGTTAAAATAACGTGTGAACTCGAGAGCTATTTGAATCAAAGTGGTATTGGATCATTTTTCTGTAGGTTTAGCGTGTTTGCTATCTTCGACCACATGGTCCTTTAACATCAGACATGGTCAAACGCCTAGCTATAAAGTTATAAAGGTAAATTATTAAAAAATGGTGTCGAAATTATCGCGTAAAATTCTTTTAAGCTTAAAATATCAAGGGACATAAACTCGACATCTGTTTCATGTGTTACGTGTCAAGGAAGCAAGTTGTCTTTTAACAGAACTCATTTACTCAAATTCATTTTGATGAAAGCTGTATAAAAATTGATTACGTATTTATATAATGTACATGCTTTGTCATTTTTCTAACAGCTTGTACCAGTTTGTCAACCTCTTTATTATCCCACCGTTGGGCACGATCGAGCTTCTGTCTTTTCATTTAATTAAAGTGAGAAACTTAGAATCTATATTTATAAATCTGTGATTTTGTCTATACATTTATCTTTATTGGGAATTTTACTATAGTTGTCTACAATAAAAGTAACCGATCATGGATACGTTTAAAAATTTGTCTGTTTATATATTTGAATTTAACATAGAAACGGTTTGAACGATCTTTGTGAAAATTTGTAAATTTGTTATTCGAGATAGGTTACAAAATTGTAAATCTCATAAAAAATTGTTATTAAAAATTAAAATATTATTTAATTCTCAACAACTTTTTATTAGACTTTGTGCAGAGGCAGTATACAAAGTTTTTTTTATGTGAAACTTTTATAGGTGCACCCTAAACCTGATTTTGCCTTGGCGACGTGTGGCCTAACACAACACAAACTTTGCACTATTAACGAAATACTCAAAAACATCTCCAACCCTGTCCATATAAACATAAGATTCAAATTGTTTTTATTTAATATTCTGTGACGTCACATATATGTGAGAGAGACGCGTAGATTGAAATATTTTGTAGCCAACGTCCATACCACGTTGAAAACCTCGGTTCTCGTCCGATCACCGAAGTTAATCAACGTCGGGCGCGATCAGTACTTGGATCGGTGACCACCTGAGAACACCGCGTGACGTTGGCTAATTGCTGCTCAAATTAATCTTCAGTATTTTTTTAAAATGACTATATTTTGTAATATTTTTGTTGTAATATTTGAAAATTGTATATTTATTGTAATTTGAATTGGAATTTTATTACATAAATATACATTTTTATTAAATACTCCCTTAACGTGTGATGTAATTTATGGATGGTTTCTAATGGAGTTGATAATATATGCTAAATATTAAATCTTAACGTCAGTAAAATAATTTAGATATTGCAATTAAATGTTCCGACGCTTAGTGGCAGCGTATTCGTGCATAACATTAATGTTTCATATCTGCCAGGCGTCCCGTGACGGCACAATTTTTTTCATTTACTTACGCTTGACAAGCAGAATTCTTTATTTATGGAGTTTTTAGCGGGATCTTGGAATGTCATGTAGTGGTTTTTATATTTTATTCATAATCTTGTATTATTTGACTCTATATATTGGTGATGTTTTACGTAATATAGTTTGGTTATTGTGCATAAGCGAAAAGTATAGTATAGGAAAGGTAGGTAGGATAGGAAAAGTATAGGAATACTACGGAGCATGGATACTAATTTGCCACAAAAACTCCCTGGAAAGTGCTAACAAGATGTCACCATCAAGTTAGTTCATTGAAATGGTCGCAAAAAACTTGTAATATCTACTTAGCAATGACAGTAATAAACTACTAGAATATGGGTTGCCAAAAAAAATCTATTGATCCTACTTTAATATACTTACGTATACTAAATTACAATATTTCTACACTTTCAGACAAATAACCTACAATAATGTGGAAATAATATATATAGAAATATATGATTGAATTTTTAGACTGTAGATCAATAGGCCAGCGTTTTTCAAACATTTTTACTAAGCAATGCTAAAGTACTCTTTTCAGATCAATGTGTCGCGACGCGGCACTTAAGAATCGCTGCACTAGACCATCACAACACATTTACAGGTGGTAGAGCCAAGCTGAAGCTATTACTGGTTTCAGCATGAATGGGTAGGCTCGCCCGGGATAGTACTACCCTCTCACAGAAGCACCCACGTGAAGTAACTGTACTTGCATAGTTGAATCTTGTATTATTTGGCTCTATATATTGGTGATGTTTTACGTAATATAGTTTGAGTTATTGAACATAAGTGAAGTGTATGGGAAATAATACTACGGAGAATGGATTCTAATTTGCCACAAAAACTCCCTGGAAAGTGCTAACAAGATGTCACCATCAAGTTAGTTCATTGAAATGGTCGCAAAAAACTTGTAATATCTACATAGCAATGACAGTAATAAACTACTAGAATATGGGTTGCCAAAAAAAATCTATTGATCCTACTTTAATATACTTACGTATACTAAATTACAATATTTCTACACATTCAGACAAATAACCTAAAATAATTTGGAAATAATATATATAGGAATATATGATTGAATTTTTAGACTGTATGTCATTGATCCACCAGCCAGCGTTTTTCAAACATATTTACTAAGCAATGCTAAAGTACTCTTTTCAAGCAATGTGTCGCGGCAGTAAGTATCGCTGCACTAGACCATCGCAACACATTTACAGGTGGTAGAGCCAAGCTGAAGCTATTACTGGTTTCAGCATGAATGGGTAGGCTCGCCCGGGATAGTACCACCCTCTCACAGAAGCACCCACGTGAAGTAACAGTGCTTGCATTGTTGCGTTTCGTTCGGTCAGTGAGAGCGTCGGAGGCTCCTCTCCCTTACCCTTCCTCCCCTTAACACAGGCTGGCAACGCACTTGCGACTCCCCTGGTGTTGCAAGTGTCTACGGATGATGGTGATCACTTAACATCAGGTGACTCACGTCTATATACCAGGTGACAGTTTAGACAGTAGCAAATTTTCTAGAGGACACTCAGCACTCGATTCTCGTTCTAAATCAATTTCACAAATAGGTGCTTAATATTTGACCTAATTATCTAGAAAAATACAAAATAATAAATAATAGTTTAAAGCAGTGTCAATGACCGTTGGGTGGTTTCACTTTCATTCGAAAGGAAACGTAGGAACGTCAAGAACAAAGCAAAATGGGCTATTGGCCGTTTTACTATTGAAAGTTGTTAACTCCGAGTTTACTAAGCAATGCTAAAGTACTCTTTTCAAGCAATGTGTCGCGGCAGTAAGTATCGCTGCACTAGACCATCGCAACACATTTACAGGTGGTAGAGCCAAGCTGAAGCTATTACTGGTTTCAGCATGAATGGGTAGGCTCGCCCGGGATAGTACCACCCTCTCACAGAAGCACCCACGTGAAGTAACAGTGCTTGCATTGTTGCGTTTCGTTCGGTCAGTGAGAGCGTCGGAGGCTCCTCTCCCTTACCCTTCCTCCCCTTAACACAGGCTGGCAACGCACTTGCGACTCCCCTGGTGTTGCAAGTGTCTACGGATGATGGTGATCACTTAACATCAGGTGACTCACGTCTATATACCAGGTGACAGTTTAGACAGTAGCAAATTTTCTAGAGGACACTCAGCACTCGATTCTCGTTCTAAATCAATTTCACAAATAGGTGCTTAATATTTGACATCATTATCTAGAAAAATACAAAATAATAAATAATATTTTAAAGCAGTGTCAATGACCATCGGGTGCTATCACTTTCATTCGAAAGGAAACATGGGAACGTCAAGAACAAAACAAAATGGTTTATTGGCCGTTTTACTATTGAAAGTTGTTAACTCCGAGTCGCCCATTGTAGCTTTTGACACCGGTCTTTACACTTAGGTTTATTATTTTATTTACACGTTTGTAACTATACTTTTGAAAGTCTTTGAACAAACTTTAACTTAGGTTTTCTTGGTTTTCTATTAGTATTTGTTTTAATATTATTATTTTATATGTTAACTGTGATCATGAACTGCCATATCCTAGAATACTGCGAGTGTCTAAACAGTCACCTGGTATAAATAAGTGTAGTTAAAAACTTCAAAACCTTTTTGCCTTCCATTTGTTAACCGAGTTTCTTTATTGTTTTATGCTAAGCTATTGATGCGAATTAGTGTTATCAATAAAGAAATTTTTAAAAAAGTTTTTTTCTCATTTAGAAATAGAAAAATGACGAAATTATGAATGAAGTGTGACGATCCCTTGTATATATATATTATTCATGACTAATTATAAGGTAAAAATAAATTTCTGGAAATTGGGAATAAAAATAAGAAGAAAAGCAAATAATAATCAAAAGTAATTACTGGCTATATAAAATTAATTATTATTAAAATTAATTAATTATTATAAAAGTAGAGGTCATTCAATGGTCAAAATTCGACCATAACTTTTAAATCTACTTTTTAATTATATTACTGGGGTTTTTTCTCAAAAAATAAAGAAAATATTGTACAAACTGAGGATAGATTTTCGCATTTCTTCATCTTCTTTTTATCCTCGTATCATTACATAGTATAAAACAAAGTCCCCTACCGCGTCTGTCTGTTATGCGGTTTTCACCAGTGGATAAAGTGATTAATGAGGATGGTTTTGGTATATAATTTGTCAAGGATTTTTTGATAGTCAGGGCGGCACAAGGTCTACCGGGCCCGCTAGTATTTATATGTAGACTATTTGTTTAATGTACCGATTCTCTACACATCAAGCGTGTCACGAGATTTACAAACTCTCATTTCTGTTCACGTCGTTCTATCAAAAATATTGCATGTAAGTATTTAAGGGTATCGCAAATTTGTAAAGAATATGTTAGTGCGTTGCTAAGTAAAAAAAGGTTGAGAACCGCTGGTCTAGTGATCTATAGTCTAGAAATTCGACCATAATTAATTATTTTTTTAAGTTTCAACACTGTTGAGATTTTTTGCCAGAGAGTGCACAATTATTGTAGATTAGAAGACGTAAGGATTGTTAAGTACGATGAATACATTCATAAGAAAAGACATTGACTTGTCGATGGGCACGCCGAAAAAACTGTCCATATTTTTTTTAAATTAAATTATCATCGATGCTCGTCAATAGATATTAAACATTGTTTGTAAATAAAAAATCGGGTAGCAAACAGAGGAGAAAAATTTACTGAAATGTATTTTATCTTAGTATATTTATATGTTACATACAAAAATATTTAAATAATTATTTTTTGTGAGGAAGATGTTTATGCTATTCCATTTACTATAACCCACCATTAGTAGTGCAGTAACACATCAACTTCTCTATCGTGTAACCGTTCCTCGTGAAAATTAGTATGTCATAATAAACAACCATTTATTGTTTATAAGAAATAGCCATTATCATCGGTCTATAAGAGACTCACTGCAAGGCCATAGGCCTCTTCCCAAAAGAAGGCGATTTAAAACTCTAAGACTCCATAACTCTATATTTTCCCAAAATATGATGGTACCACAAGAACATTTCTTAGGTTCTGGTTTCCTCGTGATGTTCTACTTCATCGTCAGCCGATAGTATTACCAATTTAAATGTCCGAGAATTCCGAAAAATTCATAGGTATATACATATTTAAATGAGTTCGAACCTGCGGATATCGGGTTGATATTCTACCGGTCAAACTATTAAATCACGGCCACTTCCAGGTCGAGTATTTGCAACAAAAGCGTGCAAGCGGTCTTAGGTATAGCATATCTACACATCTTTATATATATGATTCTTCTGTACTCGTGTACGAGTAGTTGAAACTCCTCCTAAGCGGCTGGACAGATTTTGATGAATTTTTTTATGAGTGTTCAAGTGGATTCATTATATATATATGATTCTTCTGTATTTATGTACGAGTATGTGACTAAACTCCTAAGCGGCTGGACAGATTTTGATGATTTTTTTATGAGTGTTAAAGTGGATTCAAGAATGGTTTAAATTCACAATTGAACCAGGTAGGTGGCGTTGCGGTAGAATATTATGATTTTTCTATTATCAAGGCAGGACAACGTCCGCCGGACCCGCTTGTATTTATATAAAGTTTTTTGAATAACTTCAGTTATTTAATGAAGTTCAGTTTTTCAGTTTCGAAATCAGATTCTTTTTTCTTTATCATCAATTAATTCAACTGTCAACCATGATATCTAGCATTAAGATATAAAAGAGAAGAAATATTAACCTACCATAATTCAACTGTAATAAAAATATTTAAGATATCTTATTAACAGTTTAATTACAATTAATCAGTTCAAACATTTATAAAAATATAACTAAATAATTCGGTTTCATATTCTGGCTTTATAAAATTTTTAGTTCATGTCAATTGCTATAAAACCTTCATTAACATAAAAAAGATTATTTACGTTTAATTCATCTTATTGGGATACATAAATTATGTCAAAATCATTGATATATTATATTGTGCTTACCATCAGGCACAGTGCAATCACCTTGCCGTGCTACAATAAAAATAAAAATATATTATAAATACACGCTGTATATTATCCAATGGAGTTTTTATATTCTGCCAGAATCGTATTCGGAAAGAGTTTCTTTTTTATAATTACTTCGTCCCTTTCGATTACAATTTAATATTTATTAATAATTATTAACAAATAAACATACTTTTAATATTTCTTCAATCAGACAATCCTCCACGTTGTAAACACCATATAATTTCAGTCTCTGACTAGGACACTGTCTCCGTAAATTACGTTTTAACGTCCCCATCGTTTTATTACGGCAGGATATTTTGAGAAAAAATTAAATGTAATTAATCGTTAGTGATAAAGTTCCCCACTAAGATCTTCGTCTGAACACCGAGTTGCTACGCCAGTCAATGACTGCAAACGACGTTCAACTGTATGGAGTTCCCGCTTCGTACTGAAAAGAAAAGTCTGTGTTGCCAGGTACGGGAATAAAAATAACCCATTCCACTTTACCCTAGTTTTTACAGACTCAATTATTCATATATTTTAAGAAAAAAGCTATTGATATTTTATGAAAAAAAAACGTATATCACGTTTAAATGTTCTCTTTTAATATCTTTATATATATAATTATCCTGTGCCTTCAACAACCGCCTTAGATGTAAAGAACTAATAAGGCACTAAAAAGCGAAAAATAACTGAATTATTAAATTAACCAAATTACTACCTAATAATATATTTGAAGTCGATGGCTGGTATTGTCATGAAATATTAATATATATGGAATATATATTCTAAAACCATACTAATGCATTTTACCAAATAGTACTCATGGTTTAGGGTTTTACAATATACTAGCGGGTACGGCGAACGTTGCCCTGCCTTGATAATAAAAAAAAATCATAATAGTCAACCGCAGCGCCACCTACCGGGTCCAATCTAAACCATTCTCGGATCCACTGGAACACGCACACAAACAATTTCATCAAAATCTGTTCAGCCGTTTAGGAGGAGTTCGGTGACATACACACGCACACAATAAATTTATATATAAAAATAATCAGATAACCAGAGGTTGCTAAGTCAGGGGAATATGGTCTTATCATCTACATACATCTAAAGCATTTCCTCATCTTTGAAATTCGAATAACATACAGTGAGGTAAATATACTTATCAGTAGTTATGGACACACTATCGCTTCACGCTTAAGACTAACTTGAATTTATATTTCAGTTAATTCGTTACGTCAGTATGTATACATTAAGCAATAGAAATAAAGTCGAAAATGCGACTAACATGTGCTTTCGTGTCGAAAATTGTTGCCATACGGACGGATAGAACTTTCTGGTAGATTTAATATAATGGTTTAGTTTTTTTTTATATCATAGGAGGCAAACGAACAGGTGGGTCACCTGATGTTAAGTGATCACCACCGTCCATAGACACTTGCAACACCAGAGGAGTCGCAAGTGCGTTGCCAGCCTGTATTTGGGAACACCGGAGAAGTCGCAAGTGTGTTGCCAGCCTGTGTTTGGGAGAAGGGAAGTGGGGAAGAGGGGAGGGCGAGGGGAGTTGGGTATCCGGCGCCCTCACTGACCGAACGAAATGCAATAATGCAAGCAGTATTATATTATATTCTTCTCGTGTCACAGGTGTCCATAGACGGTGGTGATCACTTACCATCAGGTGAACCGCATGTTCGTTTGCTGCCAATAGTATAAAAAAAAAAAGTATTACTTCACGTCGGTTTTCTGTGAGAGGGTGGTACTACCCCGGGCGAGCCGACCCATTCATGCTGAAACCAGTAATACCTTCAGCGTGGCTTTACAAACTACAAATGCTGCTGCTAATTAGTATAAAGTAATTAGCATATACTGCCCCCAAGCAATATTGTTTGTGCTGATCTAAATCTAGATTTATACATACTTCGTCGAACTATCTTTATAATAGTTCAACGCCTCCAACTATTGACGCTTTTATTGTTTTTTGGCAACCAATCTTGTAAATTATTACTGCCATTGTCGAGAAGGTTTTATATTACAAGTGTTTTGTGATAATTTCAATATTCTAACAAGCGGGGTGGTAGGGTTCTACAGCCTGACTGGGTCGCAACCACCATATATATGGCGAAAAAGCCCGTTATAGTGATTCGCTTTTGCGGGTCGCGTTTCGGGATCAGCCTGTGCATATCCAGCTTTTCGAAGGCCGGCATGACAGCGGCGACCGGCGATGGATACTGTGTCACTCGGTGGTCGCCATTGTTTTTGGATTGTACAGTGCTTACCATCAGGCACAGTGCAGTCATTTTGCCGTGCTACGATAAAAAAAAAAAGATGGTGGCTCCCTTGTTAGAACTTTCCAGGGAGTTTTTGTGTCATCTCAGAGTTCATGCTCCGTGCTATTATTTCCCATCCACCTCACTTGTACGCAATAAATATGCACTTCAATAATAATGAATTCATAGTTGCCCGCCTAAATTTCGTACGGGTGTACTAATGAAAAAAGTGAGTCCATATCTTCCCTTTAAAGTACGAAATACAGTACAGTAATTAATGTTAATGCAATGAATGTAAATGTAATGAATTAATAACTGCCTGCGTTGACTTCGTACAGGTGTTCTTTTTGTACTAATGAAGAAAATGAGACCACATCTTCCCTCTAGAGACAAAATACAGCACAGTAATTAATGTAAATGTAATGATTGTCATATACCTTTACAGTAATGAAATAAATGGTAACTGAACAATTGAATGTCAACTTATCAATGTTATCTTGTGTCTCACTCAGTGATTCATTTTTTATATGGAGATTTTTTAACACAATTTGTTCACTTTTCCGTGCAATTTTTTAACATTGTCTTTCATACAAACTGACAGTTACAAGCACAATAAAAAATTAATTAGGCTATAAGTGTACTTGTTGCGAAATATTATTCAGATAGATATATAGTTATAGTGTCACGGGAATCATTTAAAAAAATGAGTGCGTGTAACCGTCACACGCGATTGAAGTAAAACTTTTTTAGCGTTATAAGAGACGGCAATTAAGTTAAAAATATTCATTCATATTAGAATTTAAAAAGCATTTATTGATGATGTAACACTAGTAATATATACATTTACTATCGTCGACTACTATACATTTTAAAACAACAATTTAATTATATATAATTAATTATATTGTATGAATTTTATTGTTATTCAATTCAATATTTTGTTTTTTTTTTCTAAAATATATGATAGATTTGTTTATAAACCATTTATTGGCAAAATCAAAAATATTTAAACACCGGATGGTACAGATACGTGACGCCATAATGCCGTAACGGATTTCTGTTGCGTTGTCGTTCAGTTACATCTTAGTCGCCTCAAAAGGACTTACTTCAAAAAATAATATTCTTAACACGGGAGTTTTCACGAAACTGACTTGGAAATATATTTTGTTTTAATGATATTATGTTAATAAAATGGTAATTGTAGTAAATTGTAATAATCAAAAAGTTAAAGAAACGTGGCTACATAGTACAAATTTCATAAATGTGCATGTGCACACCCCTTTTCCGCATTTAGGTGCTGCCTCCGTCGCAGCGTTGCTCGTTTTGCTCCGTGGAGCCTCACCGGCCACGGTGCGGTGGCTTTTATTTTCCTATTAGTATTTTGTACAAGTTAACATTTGAAATTCGTAATCTCTTATGAATGGTAAGTCAAGTTCAATGGTGGTAGAGCCACGCTGAAACTATTACTGGTTTCAGCATGAATGGGTCGGCTCGTCCGAGTACCACTCTCTCATAGAAAACCCATGGGAAGTAACAGTGCTTGCATTGTTGCGTTTCGTTCGGTCAGTGAGAGCGCCGGAGGCCCACCTACCCTCCCCTCTCCTCTCTCTCCCCCAATCCTAGCCCTTGCCCCCAAAGGGTGGCAACGCACTTGCAACTCCTCTGGTGTTGCTAGTGTCCATGGACGGTGGTGATCACTTAACATCAGGTGACCCACATGTTCGTTTGCCACCAATGACATTTTGAATAATTTAAAAATAGATATTATTAATTAAAACAGTCTTGAATACGTAATGATTTATTTGGATAAGGATTCATACAAAGATATGGGTAACGTAGTCTGATTTAGGTCGGCATTTCCATCAACTTTTAAAATGTAAAAAAGTAGTCATACTGACATAATTACAATATTTGGACACAATATAGTATCGCGAAGTTTTTGTAGGTATTGTTGTTTAAAATTTTAGAAAATGTTTTGTTCTGTCATCAATAATTTTCACAGCGCCAACGATGAAAGACATTTTACGGTTAATTCTTTTACACCTTATGTCATTATTAAAATTTTAGTAGGAATCCCAAATGTTTTCTAGTAATAAATATAACTTATGTTACTCAAGGATAATGTAGCATTCTAAAGGTCTATCAGTCTATTAGTTTTTGAGTTTATTCGTTAAGAAAATTCAAAATTTTTCCTCTTTGTAATATTTGAGAAGATTTACAGTAAAATAAACTTTCTGAAGTTTTATATTTGGACTGACACTAATTATTTATAGACATCACGTGTTGTTAAATGTTTTGACTAAACTTTATTCATGATTTAATATCAAGTAAACATTATTATATCAAATACCATAAAGAGATGTCGTGTATCTTCGAAAAACAATTACGTGGTAATGATCTGTTCATATAAAGTAGTACCACCTATAAAGACTTTGTCATGAATAAAACTTGCAGTTTTATCGATTTCAAATGGAAAACATAAGTCGAGCATTACTACTGTTTGTTTGTCCGCTTAATATCGGCGGCGCAGTATTGGAGTGAGGCGTATGCACTATGTTAAATAAGCGAAAGCGATTGGTATAAGCGTAGCGTTTTCTACAAATCTTTTTACCTTAGACATTTTTATTTGATTTCCAATCAGGTGACTAATGTTTAATGTACACGATAACTTATTACAGTGCGAATAATAGTTTTGTCCATTTGTTTTAATAATTTACTCTGAAATGAACTATAAAACATTATTAATTATGTGATTTAAATAAAATCACAAGAACAATACTTTTCAAATTTTGCTTTATATGAAGGTTCATTACTTAATTACTAAAATACAATTCGAAATTGTATTATTAAAACTTTTAATGTTTTCGAATAATTTAGATTGATCGAATTTCGAGTTGATTACATAAAAATACCTTTATGGTATATGAGTAAAAAAATAACCTCGCAAATTACTAAATACCTAGTTTAAGGTTGTAGTCCGGTGAAGCTGTTACGACCTCGCTTGGTCAATAGCGTAGTCAGATCGAAAAAAAAAACCTAGTTTAAGGATTTCAACGTCTTAAGTCTCTTCATCTAATTATATCATTATTATCATTACATAGTATAAAACAAAGTCCTCTGCCACGTCTGTCTGTCTGTTCTTGCAGCAGATATAATAATTCATGAGGAAGATTTTGGTATATAATTTATCAAAGTTTTTTTAATTATCAGGACGGGACAAAGTCCGCCGGTCCTGCTAGTTCTTGATAATTTCATATATGTTCACAAACACTTATTTGTAGTAAAAGTACTTTTAATACTAGAAATAATTATAAATTAAACATTCCTTGTACCTATTAGACAAAATAAGTACAGTGACAAAATTACATGTGACAGAGATGCGAATGTTAAGGTGGATGTGTGGTGTGACTAGAATGGATAAAATTAAGAATGAGTATATCAGAGGAAGTTTGAAAATAGCACCAGTGACAGATAAGTTGAGGAGTAATAGGTTAGCATGGTATGGGCATGTCATGAGGAGAGATGAAAACCATGTAACTAGAAAAGTGTTGAGTATGTTTGTGGACGGATATACGAGTAAAGGAAGACCGAAAAAGGTATGAATGGACTGCGTGAAAAATGATATATGCGTAAAAGGTGTGAATACTGAGATGACATTTGACAGGAGAGAGTGGAAAAAGAAAACATGTTGTGCCGACCCTACTTAAGTGGGATAAGGGTAATGATGATGATGAAGAATAGTAGATTTTTTTAGGTTACAGTAGTTAGATTAGTAGCGCAATAATGTCTCAAAGCATATTATCCGTTTACCACATAAATTCAAGCGCCATGTCAAGCAGGTTCTAATGTTAAAAGGCTATTGTAGGATGGATGACAGTGATGGAAAAGAGACCACTGGGTGCACATAACTTAGAATAGTGATTTGTATAACTGCAATGATTTAAAACTAGATAAGCCAGATCGAGCATCTTTCCGACTCTTCTCGATAATCGGGTTATTTTCTGAACCGATGGTAGTAGCGTTTTAATAATCATAAGGGCTTTCTCTTAAAATAAATTAAATAGTTTTAATTGTGATTTTATACATAAATACAGTTTTTAGTCATTTCGACGCATGATATTGTGATAGACTTTTTATGTGGTCCTCTTTAGTTTGTTATACTTTAGAATCAAAAAGTGCATATCCAGTTGCCTCGAGACTAGCAGGCCCGCATGAGAGCGACGTTCGTAATTTTTAGATTATAAGGCGCTTCAGGTAATTTCGTACAATAAAAAAGATAAAAGTAACAAGATGCAAGGATATACAAAATCTCTCCGCTATGTTCAAGTTTTGGAATGTATTCTAAGCAGCTATGTACATTTTCCTCCTCCGGTTTTCAACCATTTTTCTTTTTGTAAATTCTTTAATAGCTATTAACGAACTTTAATGTTATCTATAAAATTATGAATGCTTCGTTTTTACCGAGTTTCGACAACCAGACAGCTCCGGGAAGTAGTACCTACATTTTTCGCGTAAGAGTTTGAGAATTTGTAGAGGAGTTGCCAATCGATTGCCCATTTTTGCCCATCTTTTAACTATTTTGTTTTGTCCACTTCTATAAAAAAGTTATGGAAGATTGATAATGCGTGGGCCAGGGTGAAACAAATAATGTAAAATCGAAATTCCCGAGTTGGATTATTGAAGTCCGACGTATGTCATTTTGCCTACGGTTGCCCGTCCTTTCGTTCTTGGATAAGTCAACTCTTAAGGGGTGGAAGAAAATTGAGAGATCGAGAATTTTAGAATGATGCATTTGAATCTACTTCCTTTGCCCACGTTTGCCCATTTTGTACTTTTTTAATCGATGCGGGGGCTCCGAATCTACGAATTTTCAAATCTTTACGTAAAAAATTGGAGGACAACTTCGCGAAACTCAACCAGACGATAAGTAACGATAAGACCATCTAACTATTTATATGAACACGCATCAGTGCTAAAGTACTGGGTTTACGATAAAGCCTGACCTGACCAAGATCCTCGAGTAACATTAAGTTTTAGTTTCATTAAAATCGGTTCACTAATCACTCTATCAGAAGTCATTGTAATTTTAATGACGACGCGAAATAAGTACGAGAGAAAAGTAGATAAGTAAATGGACTTAATACATTCAAATGACTTTATTACTCACGGGGACGAAGTCATGGGCAAAGATAGTTTAACATATAATTATAACTTGCTTGATCACCAAGACAATATATAAGACTTTCACCACACTTCCCTTTTTATTAGCTACAGTAAGAACTTGTGAAATGATCAAGATTTGTACCCTAGTCTTTGGGTAGTGATAGGGCTTTTTCTAAGACTGTCTGTTTAGCTACCACTCTCAAGGTCTTAAGCGGAAAATCTACCGCCCAGAAGTTAAAGATGTGTTACGGCAAGTCAATCTTTACATTTAGCCTGTTTACTATCACAGACCACGTTTAAAAATCAGATGAGATACTAGGTAATATTAATAATTGAGGAATATTTATTACTGATTAGAAAATCGCATTAAATGTGTGATGTAATAATGTCTGAAGACCTGTCATTTTTATACAGTGCGATCTTCTGACGGAAGAAAGCTTTTCATAAGAAGAGGGCTATACAAACTATCATTAAATCATGCCAAGTTTATTATCACCTTGGATGATAGAATTAAAAAGATGGAGTATAAAAACACATTCATGTGGAAAACATTGGTATAACTCAAATAGCTTTGGTAAAAGGTTGTCGTCGCTAGAGGACAAAGATCACTGGCGAAGTAACTTGATGAGTTCACAAATTTCATCGGAACCACTTCAACAAGGTTAATACAGTCAATTAATGGCTTAAGGAGTATATAGTGATTATATAACTATAATAAATAAATAAAACGTAAATTGATTATATGAGAAATCTTTGAGCAATATTTGTACCGTTTCCAAATCAAAATGTTGGTTGTACACAAACTGCTAGTATCGAAAAGATATATAGTATTTAATAGTTAAAAATGTATGGTAATATTAGAAAAATATCTATTTTATTAAACACAAATTTACTAAAATCTTTTCCAACAATAACGATAATAAATATATTTGACCTTCAAGGCAATCAAAATCATGGTCAGATGGTACATTATTATACAATAAACCTATCAATTCGTGGTTCTAGTTGGAAAATTATAGTATACTTTTTAGAAATAGGTTATAACAACAAAACGGCTATTGATTTTATAAGCTTACAACATAACCGGATAATATTCCATAAGGCCGCTATTTTTAATCACGATTACTTGTACATATTAATGCATTTCAGATAACTAATCTAGAGTGGTATTGTCCATTAGCAACTAACGAATTCTATCGGAAGTTAAATGGTATGCTATTTGAGCATTCTTTGCAATTACTTTGTTTAAGCAATTAACAGCTACGAAGCTTCCTAGTTCAGGATAAACGGTTCTCGTAACATAATAGAAAATGCTCCTGATGGATTAATGTTTGTATATTTTTTAATCACAATAACGACTGCTACTAACTCCCTAGCGTGTGTATAAGACTTTTTTATAATAGTCATTAGTAATAAGTTTAGAAAATATACATGTACTAATTTAATGTCTCTATTGGTGGAATATTCGGTCTGGAAAGTTTGTCTGGGTGTTTACGTTCTGTGAGCAACTTTGCTTGTATCGTGGAAATAAAATGGTTATCAGGCTTACAACCGTAACATTTGTTATTTTTATTTCGTATCCAATAGTATCTATTCCTCCTGTACTTACTATTTATTTGTTCAATATATTACTCCTGTGACGTCATGCTATAACTTGTAATGTAATTATGCATGATAGGTGTTTAAATACACGTATACAATTATGGGATTAGATGTCCTAAAAATACTCACCCGCAGTATCCTGTAAGGGCTTTCCGTTAACAAGCATACATCTCCCGAGTTAGTATCGCCTGAAGACTGGGCAGGTAGCATTATCTGGAGTTCTCCCCCGGGATCTGGAATGTTTTCGTGGCGTGGACGTCCACGTCCTGTGAGAGCCCACATCCATCCCTGCACAAAAAAATCCTAATAAATATAACACATATATTTTCACATCTTAATATTAAAAATATACATGATGCAAATGTTGACAACCACTCAATGCTTTGTTTCAGATCTTGTCAACCTATAGAATCACTAAATGTACATGCTGACCGAAATATGGTTCCAAAGTTTCATTGTACGGTAAATTAAAGAGAGCCCACATCCATCCCTGCACAAAAAAATCCTAATAAATATAACACGTATACTTTCACATCCTAAGATTAAAAATGTACATGATGCGAATGTTGACAACCACGCAATGCTTGTTTCAAATCTTGTCATTCTATAGAATCACGAAATGTACATGTTGACCGAAATATGGTTCCAAAGTTTCATTGTACGGTAAATTAAAGATTTGTGAAAATTGTGGTATAGAATCCGAGCACGTTTATGGAAGGGAGAGGAGGAAATTAGATTGATAGCTTTTACCAAACTTTTGCCGTAATATATGCACACGCTCAGCAAGGTAAACCTACTCAACCGAAGCGACTTGCCATAATTACTGACATCTTCACTATCACCATGCAAACTTCCATTCTTTGAATCCTGTGTAGGGTATCGAAGAAGGATCTATTGGTCCCGTATGCGCAGACGCTTAATAGGTGGTAGAGTCACGCTGAAGATATTACTGGTTTCAGCTTGAATAGGTCGGCTCGCCCGGTGTACTAACCGACCGACTAAATCCGACCCACAGAAACACCCATGTCAACTAACAGTGCTTGCAATGTCGCGTTTCGTTCGGTCAGTGAAAGCGCCGGAGAACCACCTCCCCCACTTCCCCTTCCTCCCCACTTCCCCCATCACTCTCCCCCAAACACAGGCTGGTAATGCACTGATTATTCTCCCGGTGTTGCTAGTGTCCATTTACGGCGGTAATTATTTACCATCAGGTGACCCGCCTGTTCGTTTGCCTCAATAATATAAAATAAAAGAAATTCGTACTTATGCCTTGTAAAGTAGGCTGACCGGGCTTGAAAAATCCTCGCACTTTATTTAGGATTCCGTATACCCCCCCCACTTCCCGCTCCTCCACACTTTCCCAACCCCTCTCCCCCAAACACAGGCTGGCAACAAACTAGCGACTCCCCAGTGTTGCTAGTGTCTATGGACGGCAGTGATCACTTACCATCAGGTGACCCGCCTGTTCGTTTGCCCCAATAATATAAAATAAAAGAAATGCGTACTTATGCCTTGTAAAGTATGTACAACTGACCGGGCTTAAAAAATCCTCGTACTTTATTTAGGATTTCGTATGTCCACCGAGATACCTAACCTATATGTTTTGGTTATCGTGCGTGTTAACGGAGCTGTAACTAAATTAGTAACACAATGGGCGAACCCCAAGATCGCGGAAGTAAATCCCAAAAGAAACTGATTTTTACGTAAAATATAAATAATTATTATTTTTTACTTCTCTGCCTTAAATTCACTAATATCGATCTATGTATAACTAACAACTGTATGGAACAGTTATAAGCTCTCGATAAAATATCCATGTCTGAGATTGTCCACATTTTTTATGCAACTTAAACCTAACAAGAAGATATTTTGGAAACTTTTTAATCATTTTGTATATCTTGTTATTGAGAGGAATACTAGACTGTTAATATTATTAATACTAGAATTGTTATTAAAAAAAATTAAATAAGAACGCAATTTTCATTTTTTTCCCCAAAAAAATTCAAAGGAAGGATGTTGGAGATAAATCGCGTATTTTCAAATATATAAAAAACATACCAAAAAGTTAAAAAAAAAAAACATTTTTTTAAATCATTTTGTTTATGATGATGGTGGTAGAGCCACACTGAAACTATTACTGGTTTCAGCATGAATGGGTCGGCTCGTCTGGGGTAGTACCACCCTCGCATAGAAAACTGACGTGAAGTAACATTGCTTGCATTGTTGCGTTTCGTTCGGTCAGTGAGAGCGCCGCCCCTCCCTCTCCTCTCTCCTTTCCCCCTCCCTCCCCTAACCCTTCCCCCCAAAAGGTGGCAACGCACTTGCGACTCCTCTGGTGTTGTTAGTGTCCATGGACGGTGGTGATCACTTAACATCAGGTGACCCACCTGTTCGTTTGGAACCTATGACATAAAAAAAAAAAATTAACAACGCAATTTTCATTTTTTCCCCAAAATAATTCAAAAGAAGGATTTTGGAGATAAATCACGTGTTTTCAAATATATAAAAAACATTCCAATAAGTTCATGAAAAAAAAACATTTCTTTAATCGTTTTGTTTATTTTGGTTGGATATATAGGTATATTTTTTTAATACATTAAAAATGGTTTTAAGAAAAAAAAATGTAGAGAAGTTTCAGAAAAATCGAAAAGAAGTCGGGGCAAAAGTGGTCGATATGGTATGGACTATTCCATATAAATATATATGTGATTATGTTGACCTGTATTTATTGAAATTACTCTTAAAATAGCATACGGAGCACTATTTAAATATTTGAATATAGACTTAATCAAGTGTAGCAGTGAGTTTAAAATTATGAACATGTATACATTCTTAATCTTTTCTAAACAAATTTTATTCAATTAATACAATGTGCTATTAGTACAATCAATATAATGAAATATTTCTGATTAACGAAGAAGTGGTAGTATATCTATGAAAGCCACCGTTAAAATGATTGAAGATTTGTAAAGCTTCGGAAATTGGCGGTCACAATCACCTTATTCAATAGCGGAGATAGTTTTTATTACATTTCCAATGAAAAAGTTTTAATTAAGCCATATCTGTAGGTTAAATAACGTTAGAACTCTTTTGAAAAGTAAATTAAATTTCTTCAGAAATGGCCTCAAAGGTTTTTAAAGGAATCCCATGCAATTTTAGTTGCGAAGTTGATCGAAAGTTTACAATAGAACAATATGACTTTCTGACGGAGTTATAAATAAAAATTGAGTTTTTCATAAGAAAATGTCGTTTTGATTTCGAAATGTGTATTAAATGTAACAGTTTCGGGAATTACTTTATGAGACGAATTCGAAGAGAAAATTTCAACATCAGTAATTGAGATCAAAATTAAAAGAGAATATTTGTTATGTAAAAATTATGTTTGTACTTATATAAGCATGTGAGAAAATCAGTCTCTTCTTCGTAAATATTAAAAAAGAATACATTTATACATTTTTACCGTTTCGAACCGAGCAAGAAGCTCGAACGAAGTACTTTATACATTAAAATGAATATGAATAAATATTTATAAAGTCTGGATAAATAACAAAAAATAATATCTATATATAAAAAAAATTGTTAATATCTAATATTTAAAATAAAAACTGTCTAACACCTAACTTCATAGTTACATCAGCATCAACAAATAAAATTACCCTCAATTATTTGTCCTAACGCACTACAAGACGTGTAAGGTTTTTTTTTCACATCATAGGAGGCAAACGAACAGGCGGGTCACCTGATGTTAAGTGATCACTACCATCCATAGACACGTGCAACTTTAAAGAGAGTCGCAAGTGCGTTGCCAGCCTGTGTTTGGGGGGAAGGGGGAAAGGGAAGTCGACCTCTGGCGTTCTCACTGACCGAAAGAAACGCAACCATGCAAGCACTGTTACTTCATGTCGGTTTTCTGTGAGAGGGTGGTACTACCCCGGACGAGCCGGCCCATTCATACTGAAATTAGTAATAGCTTCAGCGTGGCTCTACCACCTACGAGCAAGTGTATGGTAAGGAACGTAAGTCATGTGGTCATGTTTAAAACATTAAATTTAGGATGAAAAAAGGTAATTGGGACGTAAGAGTGAATGGGAAGAACGATGAGAGTGAAAGAGTAAATAGATAAGGAATGGAATAGCGTTAATATGGCATTATTTAAGTTAATATGGCGAAACGTAGATTTTTTCATTTACAGATGTATACAACCGAGAATTAACGTGTTGCCCATAAAGAGATTAATAAATCCATAAGAAGGCAAACAGATATACAAAGAATGATTGAAGTATTTTTCCCTGTACTGGTCCTAGTAAGGATGTGTTGTGACGATAAATAGATCGGTAATAATCTACGGTACGATTCCCTGTCGAATACAAAAATATTTCTCTCTGATAAACACCAACTTATTCTGAATCGGTACATCACACAAGATTAAGTAACCACGATGTCGTCTTACACTGGACTTAGGAGTTTTTATTTGTTTGTTTTTCGCGTTACTGTGACTTTATTTTTACACCGCAGATTTTTTATTATTATACTAACTTAGAATTATTAGGAGAAAGTTTTCAAAAAAATATAGTGTAAGCATAGTTTGTGACATAATCGTCCAAAGTTTTTTTTTCTCAAAGAGTTTAACTCTAAAATAATTACATATATTTTTTATACTATACTAGC
>MU159094.1:263424-369213 GCA_015888305.1 Antheraea pernyi | reverse complement strand
TAATAGATTAGGTATTTAAAGTTCTTTGAAAAATAAATTATATTATGAATTATTTTATTTACTTCTAATATCACAATTCAAAATAAATATCTTTTTCTATAAAATTATATATTTTAAGTCAAACATTATACATCGAATTTTCCAGTTCATCGAACTGCAATGTGAAAGGTGTTAAGTTGTAGAAAGGTTTAGCTGTGGTAAAGGTCGGAACTCAGGTGGCAGGGGTCAAATCTCTACGTGCTATGAGAGTGCACATGTCAGCCGGGCTTACGTAATAACACGGCTTGTAGATGAAGACATTTCTAGACGGGCTCATTACGTAGGCTCTTTAAAACAAGGGCTACGAAATATTGTATAAGAACTATTACATGCATGATTTACAATATAAAGAACATAAGCAGATGTATCGTAATAAAAGACTGAGATAACTTTGTCTAATATAAACACCCAAATGTGGAAACTAAAGATTCTACTAACAGTCTTTTTAATGAAACACTAAGTTTAAAAATAGTTTTTTTTACGCGCAGTTACACTATTTACAAACTGCATTACGATATCAATAGAGAATCTCACACACTTTCTTTGTTAATATTTGTTCTATTTAACCATAGAAGATATAGCTTTTTAATATAATCATATAGAAGTGAAAATATTTTTTCTCACCATTTGTATTTTATTTACCGGGTGATCGGTTAAACCACGCTATCACCACGATTTAATACATCAATGTTTTTGATAAATAATTAAACACTTCATGGTTTGAATACACAGTAATAAATGTCTTCAGTTTAAACAGTTTTAGATTACGCAATAATTAAAACTCCGAAACGGAGAGAGTCGTTCAACTATTGTTGTCGGTGAACGTGTCCCACGTTCATTTCAAAATTATTATTGTATGAACACGATAAAATATATAATCGAGTGTAATCGATGTTCGGTGAAGGACCTTTTAATGTATGCTGCTCTGTAATTTAAAGGAGTTTAATCACTGCGCCGGTGACTCCGACCGTTACGGGCAAAAATATGAGACCATTTGTTAACTGAAATGTTCTGTTCGACTTTGGCTTCACATTCGGAAAATACAGAACACTCTCTCAGACTTAACTATTATAAACATTCCATTTAAATCCTCTATATAAATAATATACTACAATGGTGGTCAAGTCAACAACCTTGTTATGTATTTGATTAAACGCGTATAAATTTAATGAAGACGAGTTAGTTTGTTCGCAATGTTTTGTATAAAATGATTCTTAACAAATTATTAATATCGTTGAGCATGTTATAACTATTTAATGAATCTAGTGGTCCCCCAGTAGCTGAAATTCAATTGTATTCCATTATTTTTAAATTTTTCAATATCATTGAGATTATATTTGTCAAAGAGTTTATAAATAAAGACTTCGACTATAGTATCGACGTGTTTTATTGATAACACTATTGATGAAATTCATTTTGATGACATTTCTACTGTCAGAGATATTTTCAGAACATTATCTACGCTATTTCATAGCAGTAATGCCAATATTACAATTTTAACAAAGTTGAGGTAACCATAAGGACTGCCGACAGAATTGAAAACTCAAAACAACGGAATTTAAACTGTGTTCTCTTTTTTTTCAATTAGTATAATGTGAACTATTTTAATTTCATAATGTGTAAATTTAAATTATTATCATTGGTTTTTTCCTACATCTATTGGCACTCCGAATAATAATTATATACTTTTTTATATAGTTTATTAATTCATCAAAATTATGATGGGCTGCACAATCTCAATAAAAAATATCAATATTAGATGTACACAGGCTCTTATAATACGCATCGCTAGTCTTTTTTTGCCGTGCAAGCGCAATACGGTCGGTCATGCATACTAACATGTAATGACGGGAAACTAAAAAAAATATCAGCTGCCAAAAAATAAAGCCTAAAGAAATTTTCACTTCAAAAATATATAAGGCAACATATACTGTTCAACAAATCTAAATAAACGGAGTTCATCTAAAAAAAAATACAAAAGATTTTTCACGCGTACAAAACCATGGACACTTTAGCTACACCTAGTAGCCCGTAGTATTCGAAATATTAGGTTGTGATCAGTTTACTTTCTCCTTGTTAATGTGTCCATGTGCCGTTAACTTCACCAGTTATGATAACAAAATATGAATGGTAGAATTTGAAAGCACTTTAGCTTATCTGTAATTTTGCAATAAAAAAACAATATGAAAGAAATTCACTAAAGCATATAAGTACGTAATGCACTTTCTTAGTGCAACAGTTAAAATTGATTGTTACCGAGTGAAAGTGAAGCTCGTTCAGAGACTGGGTAAATCGCGAGCACTCAACGTACTACGATCTGAAGTTTAGTTAAATCATGTTCTTAGTACAATTTACGCATACTGGTACATAAGTGTACTAATCGAAATGCGACCATAGATACTAATGTGAATCGACCCAACATAAATGAATCGCAATACAATAATTCATTAGAAATTAAAATGTAATTTAAATCAGTTTATGCCTCAAATTGTTATCTCTTTGGAATTTCGTAACAGACCATTATATCAATATCTTCAATTAATTTCATTATTTTTGGACAACGAAAGTAAAATATGTAAAATAAATAAATATGCGTGTTGAAGGTAGAAAAAACTACTTCTAATTTTTTATTGATGAAAAAACTAAAATGTCGTGAATAGTAGGTGGCTACTAAACAAAAATAAATAAATAAAGTCGGTTGACGTATACCGAAGAAAAATGTACTTACCTGTTTTATCATCGGCTTCTGTTATCAAATTGCTAAACATCTTATATTCCTTCCTCATTTATATGTAATTAATATTAGTTGCATATGTTGTTAGGCTGTCGACGGGATGACCGACTACCGTACACCGAGTTTAACACCCATTATAGCTAACCGATCAGCCTTCTCGCCGCTGGTGACTCCCGGCACCTCCAGCTTGCGAGCCCCAGTGGCCGTCTCCCTGAATTTTACAAAGGGAATTCCGAATTCAGCCAAATCAACCTTAGTTTTTGCTACGGCGAATAACAATCTGCCACTAATCGTATTGACGTCGTCTGTAAGAGTTTTGGCAAACATCGCCGTGACAGTAAAGACGTCGGTATTGCCGCTATTGAAGGCGAGTTACGAGGGTTCATCACTAACTCTTAAGAATAATAAGACTAAAGCGACGAGGGCGAGAGTTTATTTATTTACAATTGTGGATAATGCAAGAGTCAACAGTCCGGTGAATAATAATATAACATAATAAGAAGGTGCATACTACACTGAAAACCTACAACGCTTTCTCACATCGATACAACATACACTATTAGTAATATTGAAAAAGCAGATTATGTAATATTAAATATTAATAAGCATTTGAAAAATAACAAGAAAAATTTAAAATGAACTCATCTATAAAAACTAAAATTAACCTGTGAAAAATTTTTAAGAAAGCTACTCGCTATAAGTCATTTGAGCCATCCTTCACTGTACGGACCAAAAGTAAAAACTAATATGTAAAATATTTAATTAAATATTGTTATGTTATGTCTATTCATTCCCATATACCATACATTATACAATGGTCTAGATAAAAATGATTATCATCATCAGCCTGTAAGAGTTCAACTGCAGGGCCATAAGCCTCTTCTCGAAAGAAGGTATGGGTATAAGCACCACCTTGGTAAAATTCAAAGTAGTTCTGTTTCTTACATACAGTAGTACTACTAAACATTTCTCAGATTCAAGTTTCCTCACGATGTTCGCCTTCACCGCCAGTCGATAGTGTTACCAATGTGAATAATTAAATGTATGCGAATTCCTTAAAATTCGTTGGTACATGCTGGGGTTCGAACCAACGGCCATCGGAAAGATATTCCACGGGTCAAACCATTAGGCCACCATGATATGATTATAATGTTCCATGCATCCAATCGCTCCTTCCTCATTCCCAACAACTTTGCCGGACCTAGTTTATGTAGGAAAATCAAGAAAGAAGTTAGCTTCTCTTTGTATATCTTTACATATAAATTTCTTCTGTACGTGTGTATGTCACTGAACTCCTCCTAAACGGTTGGACCGATTTTGATGAAATATTGTGTACGTGTTCCAGTGAATCCGAGAATGGTTTAGATTCACAATTGGACCTGATAGGTGGCGCTGCAGTTGGTTTTCAGAATTTAAAAAAAATGATCAAGCCAGGACAACGTCCACCAAGCTCGCTAGTATATATATCTTTTATTCTTCTATACTTTGTCTTCTGTATCTCTATACTACACCGTGTCAATAAACGCATGTTCGAGTCCTACAATGAGACTAACTTTAAGTAGTCCGGTGAAGCTTGGTCTTGCTTGGTCAATAGCGTAGTCAATTCGAAAAAAAAAGAGACTAACTTTATAATGAAGGTAAACATCGTAATTAAAGTATAGAATAATTATGGGGATTTTTCGAAAGTCCGCCCACACTACCGCTCCCATGTTAAAGATTCATGATCAAACATTTGTAGGTCTGTGCTACTACCTACTTAGCTGAGGCGACGTTAATATTTAATATCAGGTGAAATTGTGATTAAACTTTTATAACCTATAAAGTGTAAGAACATTAAGTGTACGTTGGAAATACGCATATATTTTACTTAGAACGACATGTTAACGCTAACACGCAGCGGTGGTTCTCAAATGGAAATAAAAACCCCGATTTTGAAACATTTTTAATTAGAGCTCCGCTGCTATTGGTATTAGCGTGATGATATATAGCCATCCTCGATAAATGAGCTATCTAACACTGAAATAATTTTCCAAATCGGACCATTAGTTTCTGAGGTTAGCGCGTTCAATCAAACAAACTCTTCAGCTTTATTATATTAGTATAGAAGTATATATATAGATAATTAAATTGTATTTTAAATTTGATAAAGAAAAATAAGTCGAGTAAGCGTTTCGAGTCGGAATTATTTTATTTTAGGACGGACACTAGAAGATAAAATACTTAAGCGAAAGCATATTCTGGCAATTCCATTCCTTTATCGGCCATTATGAATCAATTTAGAGCAGAACTTCTGGCGAATAACAATCTGCCACTAATCGTATTGACGTCGTCTGTAAGAGTTTTGGCAAACATCGCCGTGACAGTAAAGACGTCGGTATTGCCGCTATTGAAGGCGAGTTACGAGGGTTCATCACTAACTCTTAAGAATAATAAGACTAAAGCGACGAGGGCGAGAGTTTATTTATTTACAATTGTGGATAATGCAAGAGTCAACAGTCCGGTGAATAATAATATAACATAATAAGAAGGTGCATACTACACTGAAAACCTACAACGCTTTCTCACATCGATACAACATACACTATTAGTAATATTGAAAAAGCAGATTATGTAATATTAAATATTAATAAGCATTTGAAAAATAACAAGAAAAATTTAAAATGAACTCATCTATAAAAACTAAAATTAACCTGTGAAAAACAATTCTTCTAGATAACAAATATAATCAATAATATAACCTAGAACCTAGAATATAACCTAAGAGTGCAATCATCGTATGGTAGTATATAGCTAGATTGTAAGTCAGTTTTGTGGACCAATAAATAAATAAAAATTGAAATATAAATTACTGAATGTTGTTTAAATTGTCATGTATAAAAGTGTTTGATTGTCCCTTTGAATTTAAAAGCTAGATAGTCAAATATGTCTAATGAGATGTGCTTTACGACTTCTATATTGAATTCTTAGTTAAAACGTTAAGAGTTTATCTGTAAAGCGATTTAAAATTTTGAACGCGGTTACACTTATTTAACATAAACCATAGTTAATGTTCAGTGTGAAGAATTTTACACCTTGCAAACCATAAAATTTTATTATGATATGTTATAAACACGTTCTAATGGAAAGTTTATTTAGAAATTTCACATCAATTTGTAAAATCACATTTGTGGTAGTGATTTTTTTTATTGGATTACGCGTATCGGCACGTAAAAGCAGGTGCTGCAATAAAAAAAAACTTGTTCTTTCCACATACGTACGTATGCAGTATACGGTCCGCTTGTTTAGCAAATTTACTGAACAAAATCGATAATTGTGTTTCACATGAGCAGCTCTAATTTTAAATCTACAACCTGCTAAATAAACATTAGATGAAATTTCACAATTCCATTTTATCAATTGGAATTATTTATCTTTCTATTTTGTAAGAAACAAAACCGTATAAATCTATACTAATGAAGAGTTTCTTCTTTGAACGCGCTTGTCAGGAGCTACTGGTTCGATTTGAAAAATTCTTTAAGTGTTAAATAGCTCACTTATCGAGGAAGGCTATAGACTATATATCATCATACCGCTGCGTGTTAGCGTTAGAAAAGTAACTATTCCATTCAGATGGAGTCACGGGCAGAATCTAGTATGAAAAACACAGGAACTTTCGCGTATCGCAATAATATATTATCCTACAAAATGAACTGGCGTTTTATGCCGGATCACTATTAATTGTATGATTCAAAACACTTCCAAATACGTGACGGCGGGAACGTTGCATAAAACCGTCATGGCGAATCCATACCAATAATGATACAATATTATGGTCAAATCAACATAATAAAAACCAAGCGTCTAAATAAAATACCAACAAACCGACTCGTGACCAGTGAAAAACCGGTGGTAATAGTACCGTGGCAAAAAAACATTAAACATGCAAAATCGTTGGCAATTCAGATTGAAAGGCGAGTTGAAAGCTTATGATTAAATTTTTAAGCGAGAACCGTGAACGGTGTGTGTGTTTTTATTGTTAGAAAAAAAAAACAAGATGGGTACAGTCTAAACGTGGACGGCGGAATAAAAAATTTAGAGAGACTCGGATCGCACCGAGGTATATATACTACGGGTGTTCCGTTGCTTTGTAATTATTTAAAGAGTTTTAATAGCGAAATTGTCTTCGAATAAAAAACTGGACAAACCATTAATTCATATATCTTCTTATATAATCGTCGGCCGACACTATATAATCGACATTCAGTTATAGGAAGCATAGTTTTATTGATTACACTGGTTTTGCCGACTATTACTATATTATTATTAGAATTCTTAATTACGCCTTGTAGACTAGTAACCATTTTTTTTTCTTCAGACAACTTCATTTAATCTCAAAAGGAAATCCGCATTATATTTTTATCCGTTCAGCAGAATATTTTGAAGACTAATGAGATCTGAGATTAGAAGTTCTGAAAGGGATTTTATAGCAGGAAGTTACAAAGTGAAATTTTAAGATGGCATTGTATTTTACACGGAAGACTTATTATACGCTAATATTAATGTATTATAGTTTTTAGCATTCACTGAATTCTTCGCATTTCTAGTTTGTGTTTATTGCTTTGAACTATTTTTTTAACTTCAAGGAGTTCCGTTACAATCTTTTCAATTTACCATGTTCTCCCTAAATATCGTAATCGCGTATGTCCATGTCCAAAGTTGCATTGTGAATAACTAAAACTAAATGTGATTTCTGTAGCAAAGTAGCACCGGTAGGCGTTGTTGCGTTCCGGTTTGAAGGGTGCGGTTAAAAATATATGTACATTGAGTACCCAAATTGTATTTGTTGCTAACTGTGTCCGCGGCTCCGGCCCCTTGGAACCTGATGTAAAACAAGTGTCTAATAAAATCATCTGAACATTCATGTCTTAATAGTCTATTTACTTATCTTCCTTCCTCTTGTACGTAAGTCGCGTCCTCATTAAAATTACAATAACTTTTGATAGAGTGAACCGATTTTAATGAAACCAAGACTAAATGTTACCCCAGGATATGGTTATTTTCTTTGTGGTGATGATGCGTGCTCAAACAGAAAGACAGACAGTTAGATAGATAGACAAACATTTATAAAAATGATTGAAATGCATCGTATTATTCAAAGGAGGTGCCTTTAAACAATAAATCTTTTTCACAAAAATCTAAAAAGTACTATCTGTTTGTTGTTGTTAGATTTACTTTCTTAGTATATGTATGAAAGCAAACATCGCCGTGACAGTAAAGACGTCGGTATTGCCGCTATTGAAGGCGAGTTACGAGGGTTCATCACTAACTCTTAAGAATAATAAGACTAAAGCGACGAGGGCGAGAGTTTATTTATTTACAATTGTGGATAATGCAAGAGTCAACAGTCCGGTGAATAATAATATAACATAATAAGAAGGTGCATACTACACTGAAAACCTACAACGCTTTCTCACATCGATACAACATACACTATTAGTAATATTGAAAAAGCAGATTATGTAATATTAAATATTAATAAGCATTTGAAAAATAACAAGAAAAATTTAAAATGAACTCATCTATAAAAACTAAAATTAACCTGTGAAAAAGAATTCTTCTAGATAGCAAATATAATCAATGATCCGTGCCGTGACCACACCTAGAAGAGTGCAATCATCGTATGGTTTTTCAATATTGATCATTTATAAGTATATAGCTAGATTGTAAGTCAGTTTTGTGGACCAATAAATAAATAAAAATTGAAATATAAATTACTGAATGTTGTTTAAATTGTCATGTATAAAAGTGTTTGATTGTCCCTTTGCGCTGCTGACTCTTCAAACTTTAATACCTTTACATTAAATTAAGCTATAGTTATAAAGTGATTTATCGAAATCTATCCAGTAGTTTTTGAATAACAACGGCCGATCTCCGATCTCTATAATTTTATTCATGTAAAATGTAAAAAGAAGATATCTAATCTATCTACATAAAAAATATATTTAAAAAAGTCATGGTGCCTGTGTTCGCAATGTCTTTCCTAAACCGTTTGACCCATCTTGATTATTATTTATTAGTACGTACTTAGATGGTTTTTACCTATAATAATAAGCTCGGTAAATCTAGATTTTTTCCGAATATTTTTTTTTTAGTCCATATGATAAAAAACATATAATATCAATTTTTCAAGATCCTAACACAAACCAATATTTTTTTAAATATTTTTAATATATTCATGTTAAGATGTATGGTTGGGCAATTTCTGTATACCGGGTCCACTGGAATCTATATAATTTGTTATTTTTACAATGAATCTATAGTACGATGATTTTTTTCATAAACTCTTCATGCCATTCCTTTTACTGAGTACTAACAACCGACCAGCTGGTTTCAATATGAAATTGCAATATAACTCAATAATAAGTTCCACTTTTATTTATTACTAACTAGCTTCAGCTCGCGACTTCTTCCGCGTGGAATAATAACTTTGGGCTGCGTAACGAGCAGCGAGAGCAATTAAAAAGAAAAAGAAAAAAGATTTTGAAACATTCTACATTGGTGCTCCGCTGCTATCGGTTTTAGCGTGATGATATATAGCCTTCCTCGATAAATGAGCTATCTAACAATGAAATAATTTTTCAAATCAGAGCGGAACCTTACATTTCCATACAAACTTTCATCCCCTATTGCCAATTGTTATTTCACAACTTTACGAGTAAAACTTTTACAAAATTTGAATGTCATATTTAATTATATCGAATGAACAGCATAAAAAATAAGTTTCAAGCTTTTAACTCTAAGAATGACGATAATCCCATACAACTTTTCATCTGCCCTTTCAACCATTTCTTCGCATTAAAAAGTAGTATATCCTTTCCCAGGCTCTAGACGATATGTGTACCAAATTTCATTTAAATCGGTTCAGTAGTTTTGGCGTGAAAATGGGACAGACAGACAGACAGAGTTACTGTCGCATTTATATTATTAGTAAGGATTTTTGATAGTATTAATGTAGATTTGAGGTTAATCCTCGGGAACACTGTACTGTTTTCCTGTATGAAAGTCCTTTTCTGGACCAGAGACAAATTCTATGCAAAATTTTATGATAATCGTTAGAATAGCGAAGGCGTGCGAGCTTAATAAACATAATTTTCATGCTCATTTTAGTATAAGATTATTAGTTAACATATATCAAACTGTGGATACAATAATTTCACCTGTTGCTCTAAGCTCTTTGGTAGCCGTAACAAGATACATCTTGACGACTTCCTTTAAATAAAATTACGACCACAGATGGCAACGATGGGGATTAAAATTGACTGTACATGGAGAATAAATAAAAAAATTATAAATAATATATATAATGTAAACAATCTTGGACGGGGACAATTACCGAAATGGCTCAAAATATTTAGATGAGGTTTTACCGACAGATAGAAGACTTTTCAGAGTATTATCTAATATAATCCTATTACGCTCTTATATAGAGTTGAAACTTCATTGATACAATCTGGCGCCGTGCACTTGTTGGTGTGTTCCGGCTACTTGACTCTAGATTTTTGCGTGTTTACCATCTGAGACCATAACTTCATTTAACATCAAATGAGATTGTAGTGAAACGCTAAAACCTATTATGTATTTAAAAAAACAATATAATTTCAAAAATAAATCAAATGGTAGTCTAAAATTAAACCAGTTAAAATACGTAGTTCCTTAGAATTCTTTAGTCACCGGTAAGTAATAAAATATAATACGTAAATTCAAACCAAGAGAAAAAAAAACAACAAAATAGATTTCATATGCGGAACACTAATTTCGCGAGTGGATTCGCGCTAGCAACTTTTTAGAGATCATTAGAACAACGGGCTTGATGAAAGGCTTCGAAAGTAATAGACAATTTTAAATCTACATATTTTTTGCGTCGTGCAATTATTATTTCGTATATGTATGTTCTCGGACGTTGTGGTTAACGGACTCGAGACTCGAGTTTAGATTTTGGCACTTCTATGAAATAATTATTTCAAAAAATGTTTTATATGATATACACGACATATATTACTCGCGAATTATTTATTTCATAGCGAAAAAAAATAACTGCTTATACCGGATATATCCGATGATTGTTAAATATTAGACATAAACTATATTATTTCGTATTGCCTTTAACTCTGTTAGCGGAAACTTGATTGGTTTCTGTTTCTTTACGTTAGTGATTTCCTAATAGCCGTTGATTATCTTAACAGTATTCTATATATAAAGGAAGAGAGATAAAAAAATATGGAAAACAAAAATATACTTTGCTTACGAAGTACCTTTGTAAACAATGATATCTGTTAACTTTCTCTCTCTGGCGAATGCACACCACACCGCTTGCCTCACTTCTATACGGTAAGAAAACACATCACCGAACGCTTACTGCTTATAAACATGGTAGCTTCTTAAAACCCTAATAAATTTATATTAAACTAGCGGACCTGGCGGACGTTGTCCTGCCTTGATAATAAAAAAATCCTAAAAGTCAACCGCAACGCCACCTACCGGGTCTAATTGTGAATCTAAATCATTCTCGGATCCACTGGAACACGCACACAAAGTTTTATTAAAATCGGTCCAGCCGTTTAGGAGGAATTCAGTGACATACACACGCACAGAAGAAATTTATATATAAAGATGAAGATATCGTAATAGTCTTTTTAAATAAGAGCCACGTGTCTAAGTACAAAAATGTTAAAAAAAAATATCGAAATCTATCCAGCAGTTTCGGCGTTATACTACCAACCGCAGACCTCTGTCATTTTAATTATACGAGCGCTCGTCCAGTGGTCGAACATTGACCATAGAGAAAAAAAAACTATTTTTTTATTGATAACATTAAAGCTCGTCATAGCTACAAAACAAAAAAAGCATGAAGAAAAGCGGTTGTAAAACAGAATAGGGAGTTGTTCTTAACCGTTTCCCTACTGCCTATTTGTATGTATACCTATAGAATCATAGATAGAAGATATAAAGTTTAAATTGTTTCCTAAAGTTCAATAAATAGGAAACAAATGGGAATATTCCACAGTTTTATACCAGTCGGATGAAGTAACATAGACTCGACACAAGTCGTGTGTTGATTGAACCGCCAATTGATACCAGTTGACCCGCTCGTTCAAATAACGTGTTGACTCCTAATTATCAATATAATACAAATTACAATAGGAATTCCATTGATTCTTTTCTTGAACAATCGAAAAGACAATATTTGTAGTAAATTACAGACGAACGACGTAGCATATGCGAAGTTATTTTATCTAAATATAAATAAGCGAAATTAAATAACTCATGTATTCTTTTTATTTGTTTGTCAGCTGGTTTCCTTTTTTTATTCATGAGGTCAAGTGTTATCAATAAAAAACAACTGGAAATATTGAATATTTTCTTCTTTACGATCGACGCTTCGCCTCTATTTACAAAAATTACCAACATTCGGCATAATTCACTATATTTACCTACATCTATTAATCCACAATGTCAGTACTCTTTTGCAAAAATCTTTAAAAAAATTTAACTTAAAATTAAAAACTTAAAAAAAATCGAATTATGGTCGAATTTCGTCCATTGCATGTCTACTACTTAATATAACTTAGTTTAAATTTAACCGACTGGATTAAAAATCAGCATTATAATATACAATAATTAATCGTATAGAATTAATCTATACATACTCGTACATCTATATTATATACAACTCATAATAAACCTGAAGTATCCAGGCTTGTTATTTTTAGAGCAAGACAACGTCTGCCGGGCCCGTTAATCTTCTTTATATATAAATTTCTTCTGTACGTATGTATGTCACTGAACTCCTCCTAAACGGCTGGACCGATTTTGATGAAATTTCGTGTGTGTTCCAGTGGATTCGAGAATAGTTTGAATTTTAGATTTTTTTTATTATCAAGGCACGACAACGTCCGCCCGGCCCGCTAGTTTCATATAAAACTTTTCCAGAATCATTAAAAATTAAATTGACAATAGTGTGTTTTGTGTTCTTGTTTCTCTTTTCTTTTTGTTCTTTTTTGACTATTTAACAGATCTGTAAAAAGATACATAGACAATAGTGTGTTTTGTGTTCTTGTTTCTCAATGGTTCACGAAAAACACATTTATCGTATTGGAATTGTAAAAGAAAATTATGTAGATATCTAAGCAATAAAAAAAATATCACACATACTTGTCACATCGTCATTCAAATTTCTTTGACTATTTAACAGATCTGTAAAATGATACAACCGTGCGGCATTCTAATGAACGAATAGGAAATCTCTCTAATTAAATTCCTCTTAATGCAATAAATCAAGCGTAATGCTTTAAGAGATAAATAATAATAAGGCATAACGGAAAATGCCTCGAGATTAGGGCAAAGCTATTTTCTACGCACTTTTAAATAGAGAATATCATAGAATGTGCAATGTTTTATGTAGATAATAAATATGCCCATCGGTGAGAATGTAATTTTGTAGCTTAAAGCGGTATTGTGGCAGACGCTAGATGGTAAACGAAGTTTCCAGCCGCGTTCCCATCTAGGCCTCGCAGTAACGGGCGGACCGCTGAATTCGTTAATGCATTATGCTGAAAATACAGTACACATAAATGCTGTATGCATAATTATATTCGAGAGATTACGGAGCACTAGCCGCATGTATAATTAAATTTTCAATAAAATCCGTATAATTCTTTCTGTACGTATATAAAAACTGGCAGTCGTATTGCGTTAACCAATCGGATTCCGATGTTGGTACGAGTATTTATAGCCACTAAAATTAAGATAAAAAAAGTTGTTTGTTTAAAATAGACCACTTTACGTCGTTTAAATGTGAAACAATTACAATACAAAATGTAGGTACTTATGGTGGTAGAGCCAGGCTGAAACTATTACTGGTTTCAGCATGAATGGGTCGGCTTGCCCGGGGTAATACCACCCTCTCATAGAAAACCGACGTGAAGTAACAGTGCTTGCATTATTGCGTTTCGTTCGGTCAGTGAAAGCGCCGGAGGCCCACCTCCACTCCCTCTCCCTCCCCTAATACTTCCCCCCAAAGAGTGGCAACGCACTTGCGAATCCTCTGGTGTTGTTAGTGTCCATGGACGGTGGTGATCACATAACATCAGGTGACCCATCTGTTCGTTTGCCACCAATGATATAAAAAAAGGTCTCATACTACGTCTTGTAGTTTGGCGCGGGGTGTCGGGGTCCGAGGACGACTGGTCCACAAAAGGTGGTATAGCCACACTGAAGCTATTACTGGTTTCAGCATGAATGGTTCGGCTCACCCGGGGTAGTACCATCCTCTCACAGAAAACCGAGGTGAAGTAACAATGGTTGCATTGTTGCGTTTAGTTCGGTCAGTGAGAGCGCCGGAAGGCCGCCCCCCCTTCCCTACTCCCCTAAACACAACTTGGCAACGCACTTGCGACTCCCATGGTATTCCAAGTGTCTATGGACGGTGGTGATCACTTAACATCAGGTGACCCGCCTGTTCGTTTGCCTCCTAAGGTATAAAAAAAATACCTTGGCCGTTAGACTAGAACCGAACATTAGCGAGAAGGGCCGAAATGTACTTATGTAAACTTTATACAATGCTGCGTGGCTCATTCGCATAAGCATTGATTAATGCGGATTTTTAAACTTGATCATAATAAACGAAAAAAAAAATGGTACCAAGTGAAACCGCGGCGCAAAGCTAGTGTGTATACAAATGGGAAGAAAGTAAATAAATTGTATTTTCCTGGAAAAGTGAAACTAGACATGATAGAAAATAATACCTAGCTCTGATATATTTAAGAGTATAGTACGAGTTTCTTGCTATTAAATATTTAAATACGAGAATTATTAAATTGATACTTATGCATAATGTCCTCGTTGGACCTTGTTATTTTTATGATAAGGAAATAAACGATTCCTTTATAATGTTTGTACTGAATTTCCTGTTTCAAGTAAGCAGAGACAACAGGTTACGTTTAAAATTCTATACATTATAACAACCAAATACCCGCTACTTGTCTCACATTTAAATACTTTTAGCGTTCCCCGGGAAATATATAGGTAACTGGATTAGGAATCAATAATCTTTTAGTCATTCCAATTGTAAAATTATAATCACCATTCGGCCATTATAAAAAAAAGCGACGATTTCTATTTAAGTGACGTTGATCCTCCCCCGGGTTTAATACTACATTAATCTACAAAGTACATTCACACTGGGTCAGTAATAAATATTCAAGTGTTCTTTTTATTAATAGGAGATAAAAAAATATTGCAAATTTATTTTATAACAGACCTTTTAACCCTTCAATTAATTACTTTTTCAATATATTACATACGTAATACGATTATACCAGCCAACAGTCGCGTTCGCATTAATTTTTTTTTTTATAATAGCACGGCAAAATGACGGCACTGCGCCTGATGGTAAGCACAGTACAATCCAAAAACAATGGCGATCACCGAGTGACACACTATCCATCGCTGGTCACGGCTGTCATGCCGGCCTGCGAAAAGCTGTATTTGCACAGGCTGATCCCGAAACACTATGACGGGCTTTTTCACCATATTATACATATTCTTAATAAAAAAACAGCTGTTGGCCACTATCTTACCTGACTTTAAGTAAGTTTGAACACGCTAAACTTCAAGCCTTTCGAGTGCTTTTGCCGGATAACACGTAGACGTTTGGTGAATTTTTTTTAACTCAAAGGATGGTTAGTTAGCCAGGTGCATATTATAAACAGCCTTACCAAAATTGTATGGTCTCATTCACGTTGTTTTCATTCAGCGAAGATTCCAGCTCATTGTAGGATTCGGAATTATGTCAACGGACGCGGGGTTCGAACTTGCTAGCTAGCTATTCTTAATCGCGTCCAAATATAATATTAAGTAACAATCCAATATCGCTTAAGATTAATGATTCAGGGAAAACCTACCTGTTTATGGGAAAAATATTTTTCAGTATCAGATTAGCAAGTTCGAGAGATTAGCTCCGTAACTAATGTTATAGATGCGAAGGTGAGTTTGTTTGTCACACCTTAACTGCACAAACAATCATCATGATGAAGTTTTGCATACATTTTGGTCAGGGATACATAATAGGATATAGAGTACCCTTCAACCAGAAATAAAATACTGTTACTACGGCATAGGTTAAATTTATATTAACGTAGGCGAAGCCGTATGCAAAGCTAGCCTAGCCTATAATAAAAGTGTCGATTAACACCCTGGGTCCCGTGAAAATCAACGCTGAAGGACTAACCTCCAACAGCACACTCGTGTGACTCGGGGCCCATTTGCCACACACACACTTAACCATCAATTAGTTTTTTTTTTTCATTGTTTATATTATATGTACGTTTTTTCTCTTTTTTGTAATTTTACGTGTTATCGTATTTACTTATGTGTGTTGTAAGTAATTGCTTTTTCTTTCTTTCTATTAATTAAAATAATTTTTATGCAAATCATTTCGTATTCCAGACTGCACAATTATGGGATGCACTCCCTGTTTCCCTCAGATGGACGCAAACGATGGGTATTTTTAACCACTTGGTCAAAAAGTACTATTTAGCAGTTTGATATTATACTTATATGTATATGTAGACTTTCTTTATTGTTTAAGATTTACGTATTATTAATATTATATATGTGTCTATATGCTATATATATATATTTATTGTATATGCTTTTTATACTATGTTTCATACAATAGATGTTATAGTTTATATTTTTAATTGATGTCGTATTTATTAGTTGTGTCTTGTACACCCTAGAATACATTCTTCTCCTAGGAACATTCCCATCCAAAGGTTTCCTCGAAGAGATTCCTATTAGCAATAAGGCCGCACTTTGTACTAACCACATAATTTGTAATGTCTTATATATCGATAATAGTGTGCAATAAAGATGAAATAAATAAAGATATGTACGTAAAATTGTTTGATACAGAACCTATAGGTGACCTACAAGGTGAACATCGTGTTGCAATTCAGTGTAGACATTGATTTAATTAGCGTGCAGTATTTATTTATTTATCACGTGACCTCGTTGTACGAGTAAAAGAAATCTTCAGTTCGGCATGTTTAATTAGAGTCCGTGTCAAACGTTGATGGGACCGGATTCGTCGCGGACGCCGCCGCCGGATAAACTAGGTTGGGTGGGCGCAATGTTCACGGCGAATTTTGAATTAGGTTTGCCAGTGGGTCGCGATCGTGATGCGAAGAGACAAACGGCTTTTGAATCCACTGTGTAATTTACATTTGGCCGCCTCTTTTGTTAACTAATGAGAAGAGTTACGCCGAACAGTAGAGAATGGGCCTTAAATAAGATTAGCTTCGTACAAAAGCTATACAAGGTAGAAATATAAAAGGTAGGTAAATGGAATTTTAAGTAATTAGATTAACAGAGAAATCGGCCTATGTTAATTTTTTTAAATTCGTCAAATAACGTCATGTTAGTTGAAAATTACTAATTGTGAGTTTTATTTTGATTCTTGTTCATACTTGAAGTTACATCATGGTTTTATGTGGTATGAATCCCGTGATGTAATGAAAATGCATAGAATTCAACTGACGATTGGAATGAGGTACCATATTTCAAAAAGATCGCAGTTCCGACGTCCGTCAGTAATATTTTCCTACTTTGAAGAATTGCGTTGGATTACCTCCCTTACGTTGAAACGAAACATCGCAGCAAGAAAACAACTACTTTACTTAACTGAGACTGTACGTTTACAAAATAATGTAATAAATTTTATAAATACACTATAACCGTATCAAATTTCAAACAAGACGCAGCTAAATTCATATAATATCGACGTTGTTAAAATGACATCAGAGATATAACCAGCAATACAGTGTATTAAACTCGATGTTTGCCAGGCTCAACGTTAGTTATTTAGTGAAAGGTCTATTCCAGAAATAGATGTATAAACAAAACAGAACCGCGGAGCGATTCCAGTAATAGGTTGTTGACCCACGGCAGCTGTGTATCGAAAATAACGTTCAAAAATACTGGTCTTACACTAAACACTCAGAGACACGCTCTCCTGTCGGTGGATACGAGGTAGAAGTGCAGCCATCGGACAGAATAATGAAACTTGACACAGACAGCTAGACGCCTTACTTCTACGGCATATATTGTACCGCGCCCCGCAATAATAATATACCGCGAAATAGATACGAAGCAATTAAGAGAGTCGAAACGCCCCTTTCCCACACGTTGCTGAGCGAGCGCTGCTTTGTATTGCCAAGTGTTAAGTTAAAGACTTGGGACTCGACGGAATCGAAGGGAAATTGTTCAGATTGAGGTGAAAGCGTGCGCTGCAATGTAACAATTACCACCCGTAATGATTGTAATGACGACAATGCCAACCACGAGTGCAGCCGGCTGCGAAACGCGACGCGCCGACGATTAACCAGTTTCCAAACAATTTTACAGCGAACGACGTAGGAGCCTGTTGTTAGTAGACTCACGCTCTGATTTGCATATCGCCAACGAAAGTGTAGCGGTGAGTTTAAACGACCTACATAACGGGCATGCACTAGTGGTAATTACAACTTAATTACGGGCAATGCAAAAAAATCAAGTAATTACATAGTCCATAAAAAGTATAATTCGGTTAATAATAAACAGGACCTGAATAGAGACCTGTTCTTTTTGCAAGTATTTTAGAGAACGGCATTAAATGCAATTTTTGAATTAATAGAAGTGAAAATAAAGGTTAATTAAAAATTGTATACTTAAGTGGACTCTACATGCAAAACGATTTCTGCTCAATAGATATTAAACTATTCGAAAACCGGTCTAATGGAATATTAGTCGCTCCAGTTACAACGTTTCGTCCCCGATAGTCGTGCGAAAAATCTTCCGGCTCCCCGTGACCGACGCCGGTTCACAAACGCACGGCTGAGTTGTGGCGTATAAATCAACTTTTATCGACAATAGCGAACATAATCGACTGCAAACAAATTATTGACGATTGGTAAACTTCAATTGTTGAGGTAAACTAGGCCGGTGAAAAAGTGAAGATTCGTCAAATGCACTACTTACCCAATTCAAGAGAGCGGAACCGGCGCCGACGGAAGCATTGTGTCTGAGCGTTCAACATCTACGGATTTCCGTGAGAAAATTATTAGATAACGAACTCGCGTGATCGCGAACAATACAATGGCAACGATTTCGCATTCAAATATGAACAGCGAGAGCGATATGCAGAGAAAATCAGAAAGTTTAACGTAAGACCTCCGAGATACATTACATTAAGCACGTAAAGATCATTGATTCGGTAGGGCCGGAACGCGAGCACCGATAGCATCTAAAACGCATGAGATAGATGCGTCAGAGCATTACAGTTCACACGCCCTCGAGCGTTCACCTCGTGTCTACATAGAAACGGTTAAAGAACACAAAATAACTAATTTGTGGCATTTGTCGTCCGAGCATTTGTTAGTGATTTACGGGAATAGTTGGCATCAAGGTAAACGTCGGGTGCAGGTAAAGCCGACAGCGTTCCATTAGGAGAGCGTAGCGGCCGCGGCGTGGGCGCAACAATGCCACTAACGAGGGCCCGATATCATCTAACAGACGGGAGACATTAGTTAATGCTCGAATACCAAAGCAGGGCAGGGGAGATAAGCGAAACTATAAAAAAAAATTTAAACGCGGTCCACGATGAAAGAACGATGGGTTCTAGAGCGGTACGCACATTGATTGTGAAACATCGTGCTGTGCACAATGGAGAGCAATGCGGAGCGTGAACGTCATGCATTACTAATTATGACAGCTCGCACCTCATGGCGATATGCGTCAGCGTTAGTTCTTAATGTATCGCGATACGCATAATTATAGGTAAAAAAAAGAAAACGTTGAGAGGGTAAATAGAAAAGAACATAAATATTTTTAAAGACACCAACCATTGTAAGAAGAATGAGGATACGTAGATTACGTGGTCGTCAACGATGTTATCTATAATTTTAATAATCGTCATTTAGATTTTTAATGAAATATATATTATAGCGTTCGTCCTCAAACATCGTTTTGGTTTAGCTTTAGCAACACTCATCGAGGTTATCAGATCTAATGCATTTAATAAACGATTCCATTAACATAAATACGTGGATCGGGTTTTGGTATGTTAATGTATCTAGTACATATGAAATGTTGTTCGGTAATATTCGATGACTGGCGCGAGACCGTTCAAAGTCCAACTTTAATCGGCAATGTTAATTTTTATAGATATCCTATATGACACTATACGAAACATATTATACATATAAATAATCTTACTATTTATATTTTGTAAACAAAAACTGACTTATGATAAGGGGCCATTCATTAATTATGAAAGCATAATATTGGCGATTTTTAATTTTTTGAAATCTTATATTTTCCAAATAATTAAAACAAGTTTAATATGTGGGAAGAATGTACTATAATTATAAAATTTAAAATGCATAATAACGAACACATTTAAGACTTTAAAATTTTAATAGACAATAAAAATTCATAAATTAACTTGTAAATCAAAGTGTACATCATAGAACGAAGAAAACTATTAGGCAACCGAAATACAACTAGATTTCTAATATTAAGGTTCGACTTACAAAATATTACGTAAGAATAGATTTTATTCTTCCGACAAGAAAAAAGCATGTAGAGATTTTTTAACCTCCCTCCCTGCCAATCCCTCTCTTACGCAATCAATAACCCTTAAAAGGAAATGAAAAAAGGATCATACAAGCAACTTTAAGCGCTCTAAACGTTTTGTTCATATTAACCCTAAAACACAATGAAATAAAATCGTCAACAATATGTTGGAAGTATTAATATCTGGCTAACAGTACAACTATAATATTACAATTCATATTCCTTCGAATAATTGTAAAACTATGAAAATATTTTAAGATTAATTTTAACACTCGAATATAAACTACCATAAGCACCAGCCATACGGTTAGCTGATGACGACGGCTAAGAGAATTTTAAAAGAGCGTGAAAAGGTTAACAATGGATTTGCACATACACCACGAGCGTTAACATTATTCGTAAATAAATAACATAAAAAGGTTTAAAACATACAAACTAAAAGCATTTGACGAGCAAGATGTATGTATTAAATCGTTTTTACAACTCATTTTTTTATTAACCCATCTCTTAAGCAGAAAGTGAGCGCTAATGCAAAACCGAGCGATTCTGAATTATCTTGTTCAGACGTTAGTACTGAAGCGAGTGCCGACACGAGTACTAAAAATAAAATTTTATATCTCTCAAAGAATTTTATGAACCGGCAAATAAATTTAAAAGGCGTGGAGGAATATAATAATTACCTCTGAAGGTGTGTTGTGAAAGGCGTTTCTTATTTGTTTTGAGTAAAATATAGTGAAAGTGTAATCTCCAAAGGTTAATTGATAGAAATTGAAATGTATGTATATGTGAAGGTCATCGATTGATTTATTATATCTTTTTAGAAAGTGACAAACTCTTGAATTATGCATTAGGTTATGATATTTTACGAAATGATGTTGCACTTTTCTTTATATTAATGCCGCCTTACCGCTACTATAGTGACTGTAGTAATATTCTGTCATACTTAACATGTGAGAGGGATGTCTCCATGAAATAGAGGTCGAGTCTCAAGAGATCGATTGCGGTACATTATATGACAGCGAGCGGTAATGATTTACCGTCATTATGTTCGTATGTAGTTAAGTTGTCGCACGTGTATTTCGAAAGTAACTATAATGATTTAGAATAAGCGCCTTCACTCGGTTCGTACGTTCAATTGTTAGGATGTGTATTTATTCGCCGTAGATGATAAGTTGATGGCATAGGCATTTAATATAATGAAAAATATATAATTCGTTGGGTCATTACTCCTTTGCACTCGAGATGTCACTCTCGTTCAACACACATTTAATTCTACAACTCACTGTGACTGTCACTCACCACATGATTTAATGCCGACACTCAATATGTAACTGTCGCTCACCGCATGATTTTATGCCGATACTCACCAAGTGACTGTCGCTCATCACATGATTTAATGCTGACATTCGTCAAGTGACTGTCGCTCACCACATGGTTTAATGCTGACACTCGATAGGTGACTGTCGCTCACCACGTGATTTAATGCCGACACTCGACAGGTGACTGTCGCTCACCACATGATTCAATGCCGCAACTCGACAGGTAACTCTCGCACATCACTTTGATACAGAAATTTGATGCGCGGTGTCAACTACTTATTTTAGGTTTCTTTGAATTTGGCTCCTGGAGATTTTTCAGACACGTAATAGAGCTTCAAATTTAACCTCTAATTACAAAATCCATCTAAATGAAAAGTTGCATAATATTCTAACATGAGTTAGGAAAGGTTGCAAAATCTGCAACCTCATTTGCTACCATTCTATCTCCTATGCTATATACTATCCTATCTTATACAACCTATCTCAAAGAAATAAAAGACGTCAAATAGCATAATATTGTGATATTTATCCCGCTTGTAGTCCGGTGAAGCTGTTAAGACCTTGCTAGGTAGCGTAGACAGATTGAAAAATAAAAATATCCCGAAAAGTCGAACATGCATCTCGACAATTGTTACATGAAATATAGAAAGCAATATTAAATTATCTTTAATAATACAAAATATATAAGTTTGTGTTACTCTGTGTATAAGTTTGTAAGCGCTACAAAATATCTCGAGTTGCTAAGGATTAATATTAAATCGTTAAGGCTCTTGTTGAATCATTAAGTTGTATTTAAGGTATTATATTTAGCCTAGAAACTATAAAGATTCTGAAAATTATATGAAATGCTTTCGTTTGATGAACTAACTAATTCATCATATTTTGTACTATGATGGAATTAATAAGAATTTTTGTTGCAAACGCGAAAAATAACTACATATTACAGCTCCATTAGATAATTACGTAGAAAATTGGAAAAAATTAGAATACTATACTTATAATAGGCAAAGGAGGCGGATCTGTCTAAAATACAAATAGAAGAAAAGTGGAAAAGTCTATTAAAGCCTGCACTTTTAGTGAAGTACAGTCCTCGTCAATACGGGTAATATATTTCAAATAATATAAGTACAAAATTGGCATTTATTTATATTCAAGTTATGTCCCAAGTTATTATACATATAGTTAGGTCCGTTCCCTCGGCGTGGAGCCCTTGAGTACTCTGCTCGCGCGATACAGTGACACAAAATCTTACATCACTGCGACAACATTACACATATCACCTCCACATACGTGCACGCATACACGCTTACACATGCCAGTGGAAGGGTTTTATTTTTTCCCTTATCAAACTGAAATAGTTCAGAATATTATCTGATACGAAATATATATAAGGGTTGTTGAGGCATGTATGCTTGGTACACATATATGTTTCAACAACTCATATATGTATGAATAATTATTTTAGTTTAGGTTAGCTCACATAGGTCGCGAATTGCATGTATCAGGCAACAGCCAAAGCCTAGGTGTGCCGCGCACCCTTGAGCTAGTTGTCAAAATAAAATCGGCTGAGTGCCTCAAGCGCTCGCCTTAGTAGTCCGGTGAAGCTGTTAAGACCTTGCTTGGTCAATAGCTTAGTCAGTTCGAAAAAAAAAAAATTATACATATAGTATAATATATATATTTATAACTAAATTTGTGTTCTGCACAACTATATTCATAGCATTCAAACAGATTACCGAAGACTGTAAGTTTGACTTGTTTTTTGATTATATTTTAAATGAACTTTTTTTTTCTAATTCAGAATATACATAAGTCTCTCTTGGAACGGTTGAATAAAGAGATATAAGTAAATAAATTAACGTGCATCGAACATAGTATGTGGACCATGCCCGGATGGATACACATGACCCGTTGTTTCCGCACTACGTTACTGTACTCACGTGAAACTTGCGAGTACCTGTGTACGTGCATTGAAACTTGATGTAGTCCAATGTATAAATTCTCCATTTTTCTATTACACGAAGTACCACAGGTTTTGAAATCTTTTTTGGGTACTGCGTTCGTGTATCGTAAACAGAGAGACGCGTACGCTCCGTCATTTTTCTACTAAACACTGTAATCTTGCATATATTAATAGCACATTTACTAATCAGTATAGTGAAGAATCATAATCAAGTATGAAATTTGGATATCTAACTTCACATTTTATAAACGCAATGCCTGTTCCTTTCATTGACGTCAAATTAAAACAAGTATCTTGTAGAGAGCAATATATTTGATTATATCACAGCACTTCTTTATAAGAGTAATTTCTTTTGTTTTGGTAGAAAGTTAGAATCTTTTAAGGGAAATTAGTTACATCTCATTTTTTCCTGACTGGGGAGTGCGAATAGTGTTCGAAACGATTATCATTGTTTCTTATTTGAAAAAAACGATCGCACTTTTGATATTATGTTAATAATTGGAATTCTTTAAATTGATTGAATAGTCCCGATAGTGGAAATCATTACTCGTTAGACTTGACATTCGAATCGAAATATTGAAACGAAACATTCTATTTTTTGATGAACAAGTCCTATTAACACTGACATGTAAAACCTTCAGAATTCTCTTGTTTACAAAACGAACTATGTAAAAAAAAACAATACAATATAAAACATATTTTTATTACAAATAAGTAAATGTTAAGACGATAGTTTCATTCAATGGTAATCGATTATACATTGAAAATAACAACCTAAATTGAAATATCACCGTGTTAACAAACCAAGTAAATAATAAAACTTTATCGAAAAGAAATCAATATAAACGGCAGCAGGCAACCGAGCCATTAACAGATTCAGCGAAACAGAAACGCAAAAGGTGAGTTCGACCACAGAACCCACCAATAAATCCGTAAAGAGCCGATTACATAAGGCCGTTTTATAGATAATATTCGTAGCTGCGCTGTCTGTACGCGAGCGCATTCGATTCACTTTCACACTTTCACTGACTGGTGCGACGGCCCCGCGAGCCGCACGCGCCTCGCCGCAACAATGCGACCGGCGAACGTTGCAAAACTTATTACTCAACAACATAAACAACACTTTATAACTGTAACGTTACCTCAACCAACGACGCACAGCATTAATTACCATAAACAATAATAATTACAAAAGAAATATCAATCAAATTTTAATGTTCATAATCATAAAAACTCATCGTGACACGTGGTTGTGAAATCGTCGAATACAGTCACGAAATATCTCACGCGGTAAATAAATAAGAGAATAATCCAATTTAGATAAGTACGGATTGAATTTCATTTTTTTTTTTTCGAGACGATCATAATGCGGTTTGCAGGAAACAAAATATTGCGTCCGAATGGTTACTAGCCGGAGTAACAGTACATATTCGTGATGGCCGCGATAACTATCATTTGGCATTACACAAAAACAACTATAAAAGGTACAACAGAGGAGTAGACAATAAAGTTTATTGAGAATGGGACCATCAGCCAATCAACGGTAAAAATAAAACAATTCTAAAATTGGTACCTACGAATGTGCATGAGTTGGTTCACGTTTTTCGTTTAATATACACGACAATAATAATAATGAATCACGCTGTTACGTCATTTTGTAATTAACTGTTGTGACTTATTTTGCTGTTTTATATCATATTGCTATATACACCACTAATGAACAAATTTAGAGTAACACAAAAAAAAGGTAGAACAGCAGAAAATATTTTCTTATTTCGTACTGACCGTATAATAACCCCTATATTATGTAATTTGACAAAAGGAGATTTTGAATAGAATTTTACTTGCGCCTTCAACTTGTTTTTTCTTTTGTTGGCACTTATTTTGCTGTTAGATAATTTGCAGTTTTATATCGTATTGCAATACACACCACTCATGAACAAATTTAGAGGAACGCAATAAAAGAAGTAAATTAATAGAAGATATTTCTTATTTCATACTGGCAATATATACCTACCAGTATTATGTGTGAAAAAATGAAGATATTGAATAAAATTTTATTTGCGAATTATTATTTGTGTTTTTTTATGGCTATTTGTTAATTTCTTAGATACGTAGTTTTTATTGCTTTTGAGGAATATAATATTATCACTGGTTTTTGGCAAAAAAAAAATTACTGGAGATAAAAATATAACTGAATGAAGAGAACTTTATTTGATTCGCCAGGCCTAAATCTCATAAAACATGTTTGAGATAATCGGGAAAACAGATTAAACAAAGAAATCCAGCAGCAGATAACCTAAGGGATCTCTAAACTGCAATGGTAAAAAAATGGAACCTCTTGCCACAAAGTTTCATTGACAATTTAATATAAAGTATGCCCAGACGGATACAGACAGTTTTGGGATGAAAAAAAGTTTTGGGATGAAAAAAAAGTCTTTAGAACATTACTCCAATTTTCATTATGTTAGATCAAAATTCTTTACAATTAAAATATTAATCTATATTTAGCTTACTACATTTAATTACTTTTTTTCATTTAGTCTGAATTTTTGTGTTTAGTAATGTTATTTTAACTAAATGATTCCATAAAAAAAAAACGAACTACGCTATTGGCCTAGAAAGGCCTTAATAGCTTCACCGGACTACTAAGGCGAGCACTTAAGGCATTCAGCCGATTTAATTTTGACAGCTAGCTCAAGGGTGCACGGTACACCTTGGCTTGGGCTGTTGCCTAGTTATGCAATTCACGACCTAACTGAGTTAAGCCAAGCTACATATTCATACGTATATAAGTTATTGAGATATATGTACCAAGCATATATACCTCAATAGCTCTTATATGTATTTCGTGTCGGATAATTTCTTTTGTCTGAACTAATTCAGTTCGATAAGGGATAATTCCATTCAAGAATATTAGAATCCTATATTGTACAAATAAACCTGATTTCTCATTAATTTGTCCCAATTTATTGCGTTCCTCTAAATACGTCCAATATATATAATAATGACACGATAACAATAACGCAATGTATGTTTGTTATTCGTATCATGACTTTCAGTATTAGCAGCAAGTAATGTTTTCCCTTTCACACTTATTGATCACTGCATAGTTGTTGCTTGTTTACACGTTGCAATAACACTTTTCACTGTCAATAGCAACAGCTGAATAATGATATGACTTGAATATTTTGTTATTATAAGAATAATGCATGACACTAATAATTATTGTAATCATCTCTAATTGATAGCATTAAATTTATTCTGCATACATTGAATTGTTCTTTTTATACGTATTTTTTGTATTTTAAATTCCACCGTATCGTGGTCCAATTAAAAACGACATTTGTACAGTATCACAGCCACAGCCACAGCCAGTACGAGAAGTAAAAAAGGCTCACGCGGTGTCCGCATTACAGATAATCGCGATGCATTCGAACGTACGTCTCGAATCACGCCGGCTCTGAATCATATGCCCGTTGTGTGCACATAGCCTTGTTAACTCCGAAGGCCATTTATGTACTTACGAATATTTTTACCGCATCTGGCTTGCGGTCGCCGAGGCGTCGACCCAAGGCCCACTTGTCCATTCGATTCTCGATACGGACAGGCTCGCCTCGAAACTTACTAGTTCAGTAGCAGTTGGAATTTAAGATTTAAAAAAGAAATGAAAATAAGGAACGATCAACGTTACGAGGAAGAGCGTAAAACGAAAAGCACTTCCAAGGTGAAGATATGTAGATGAATATGTAAGAAGAAGATGTATCATCTTTAACAATTAGTTTTTACAGGTATAGTTTCTGATGGTCTAAGTACGGCCGGGGGCGAAACGATATTTTGATTCATGTGACTGAAATAATTTATAGCAGTTACTTCCTAAGCGGCCAAATAGGAAGCAGAACGAACATCTAGTAAATCCTATATAGGTTAATCTGAAATGCCAATCAGTTTATGTAACGAGAACCATTCACCGTATAAATATAACAAAAACCTTGACGGATACGTCTGTATTGATGCCACTGAGACAAAGATAGACTCATGTCCTTTAACGAGTTGATTTCGTAATGAGAGTATGTATTATATATTTTACTAGCTTCTGCATGCGACTTCGTCCGCGTGGAATAGTTACTTGGAGCTGGAATCTCTCAAAGGGAATAACACCCCGATTTTGAAACATTCTTTATTGGTGCTCCGCTCCTATTGGTTTTAGCGTGATAACATATAGCCTATAGCCTTCCTGAATGAGGTATATAATAACACTGAGAGAATTTTTCAAATCAGACCAGTAATTCCTGAGATTAGCGCGTTCAACCAAACAAACAAACCGTTCAATGTTATAATATTAGTATAGTTATCAATCGAACAAAAAAAAAGAGGACAACTGTTTGTATTGTAAACAGTTAGCTGGGTTTTTCGTTATCACGATTCCGGCGAAGCGTTGTACGGTAATTCAATAATAGAAAATCACTGAGACAACAAATTAAAATACAAAGAGATTATGATTTAGGATGAGCTTCTATTTGTTCGAGTACAATACTCAAAACGTTATTTAAGCTTAAGATAAATGAAAATTTCAAGATCGAATATGAATACTTGAGAGATATATTCAACATTCCAGATAAAAGTTGTTACAGGAGTTTTACAGAAATCATTATTAATTAGTTTCTTCTCACGGCTTCGCTCGCGAGAACGCGATCCTTGAACACTTTTTTTTATGAATAAAAGGTACCCTATATCCTTTTCTGTATACCTCACAACGTGTATGAAAAATTTCATGATACTGGGCTGAGTTATTAAGACATGAAAGCGTAACAACCCAATTGACATTTGCACCTATGTTATTAAAAAGGATTATAACTTTATTATCAATGTCCAAAAGTGAATAAAATGTCGCTTAATGGTGGAGAGATTTTTGGCAGTAAAAGATTTAATTATATTTAATTTAACATATTATATACCCTACATAGGCGACAAAGTTATTACAATTACATTTAAAAAAATCAAAACATGGGTTTAAATTATGTTACAGGAACAAGCTACAAGTTTTTCAACACATATATACACAGCAGATGTCCACTTATCATCATCATTATATTAATACGTGAAGCTTAAACTGTGTGTCCCTTTTTAACAGAATTGGGCGAACGGATGAACGTGAAATTTTGCTTAGAAGTTTATATGGAAGAGAAGTGCAGAAAACTATTTATTTTATATAAAATGCATTAGAAGTACATTAAATTAATTAAAATATGCATTACTCACACTACTGCTTCAATTTTACACAACAAATACACACATGTAAATAAAAAAGACATTTTGACATCTGTCAATAAAGGACTTCAAAAAAGGTTGTGAAAGGAGGTTGCTATACTCGAGTGTATGTATTATTTTACTCTTACGTTCCAATTACCCTTTCTCATTCTACATTCTACAATGATATTATAACATAATACCCTTTGACAAAAGAACCCTAATAAAATTCAAACTTTAAAAAATCAATGAACTATGGTCGAATGTCGACCTCTGGGCGCCCACTAGTATATAAAAAACTAAAAGCTGGTAACATCAGTCATAAGTATGATATAGTTTTTCATGCAAAAGTTAAAATTATGAACGAATTGTGTTCAAATATCGACGAACCAATAAAACCATGATAATACAAACATAAAGGACATTTTCACTTACCAGCAAGAAACGGTTTAGAAAGTACTCTATTATAATTATTTAAATTCATGTTACGCGCCGCTTAACGCTTTCGTCGCACCCGAATTGAAATCTATTTTCAATTATCGAGTACAATTACTTTCTTTATTAAATACAATAACAATCGGTGACAATATATTTTCCGGTAAGTTGTATATATTAATACCTTTTTGTATTTATATCTTTACAGACCGATTTTATATCCGACCTTTATCGTTGTAGTTATAAAAAATATTTTATTTTACCTGTCAGCTTACACGAAAACTTTATTGACACAAATCGGCGTACTTTCTTATATGGAGCAAAAAGTTAATGGATAAATGAGGTTTGAGTAACTACCAATAATGTCAGAAATCGCAAAATAACTTTTCGAATACATTTTATAGGAAATCGTCGTGTCTTTGATGTACTTTGACAACGTTATTATATTAAAATAAACAAAAAAACACATTGTACACATAAGTGTGTATCAAAAAAACTAAGAATATTTTTCTTTACTTTTTCCGTACACTTTCCAAAATGTACAATTCATACTTTTGAGACAACATTTCTTGAGCAATTGCGTGATTGTTCACGTTCAACGTAGTTTTTTGAATTAGTACGACCGTTTTACAATAGATGGAGCACGAACTGTTCCATTAAAGCGATTTTAAGAAAAAAGTCTTATACTTAGTTATTAAATAAATCAAAAGCCTTATGAACAGTGTCGAGTAGAGGCTACTTTGAAATTAAAAATCCCGAATACAAATTTTATGTAAATATGTAAAAAAATTCGGAATTAGATAATTAAAATGAAACAAGTGATCAAAAATAAAAATAGAATTTTTGGCAGTATCTTAGTCTGTCATGTATATTAGACTTTATATTTTATTCATAATTTTGTGTTTTTTGACTATATATTTTGTAATATCGGTGGTATTTCACGTAATATAGTTCGGTTGTTGTGCCACACGTGTGAAGTGGGTGGGAAATAATATTACGGAGCATGAATTCTGAGATATCATAAAACTCCATAGAAAGTTCTAACTGGGGTCCACCATCTTGTTATAATATACATATACAAGATACATGTAATATTTATTACCTACTCAACAATGGCAATAATAATCTAGAAGATCGATTGCCAAAAATAAAAGAAAGAAAGACAAAATAAAAAAGTAGTTTCAAATCTGAAGAAGTCTTTAAACTCGTGGAACTAAAATCGACCGTCATATGTGAATCGCATTCGGCCAGAACGGCTCGAATCTTAATTAGATCGCGTCAGATAGCAACATTATGCAAATAACCCTTTTGTGTGAGTCTCGATGCGAGGACAATAGCGGCATATTATGAACACGTTAAATACGGATCATTGGACTGGAACTGGCGTCCGAGAGTATCTCTTTGTGAGACGAAAACAATAACACTAGACTCCGTTTCAAGATCGAATGAATAGCAAACAGATGTCTATAATAAATAATCTGAATAGCGCATCGAAATTCAAAACTTTTCTAGACTTAAGATATCATCGGTGTATCTATTACACGATGCGACTCGATGCTCTGTGGACACGACAATCGACACGGGGGTCAAACGGAATCAAAGATCGTATCTCAATAAGTTCATTCTGTTTGTTGAACGTTTCGTCTGGTAAAAGAATCATTGTTGTTCCTCTATGTAAATAACGGTATTTAAATTTTGATCATCAATGTAGGTATACAGTTCATTGTAAATAGGACTCGGTACTGGCTTGCCAACTCATGCGGTTTCGAATTATCGTTGCAGAATTAACCTTGTACTGTGGTTTATACTTTTTAACATGTAAATTTGCATCTTTTTGCATTCATATACGCGTTATCATAATTCGAAAGTGCCTGCACTACTTACAATATTACATCATCAGATCGGTTCAATGCCTGGTTAATGTCATATTATTTCAGATGCATGGTCTTTACATAAAAAGGTGCTGCCATTAAAATAAATCACCCTTTCTTAATAGTGTAATTGGCAATACGCACTGTCATATACAAAGCGTTCAGTCTTAGTTAACGAGTGTTGCCACTTTAGTGTAATTGGCAATACGCACTGTCATATACAAAGCGTTCTTTCTGTCTTAGTTAGTAGTCCGGTAAAGCTGTTAAGACCATGCTTGGTCAATAGCGTAGTAAGTTCGAAAAAGAAAAAAGTTCTGTCTTTGTTATCGAGTGTTGCCACTTTACGTAATTGCTTTGAGGTAGGACCGCAGTACCGTTTGAAATTAAACTGACCTAATGGGTTAAAGATAATCATTGATTGTATTGAGAATTGAATTTGTAAAAAATCGTAATTGGTCTACTAAGTTACATAAAAGAGTACAATCAACGAGCCTTTAACAAAAACTTTCCAATCGTGTTAACGCGCGTACACACAGACCGATGCTAATTGCGCAAGAGGCGTACGTAACGAGCTCTTAATTGGAATGCGCCCCAATTAATGGCGGGCGGCGGCCGCGGCCGGGTCCATTTTCGAAATTGGAACGGGTGTTTACGCGTCGGTTCCCGGGTGAATGGCCGCCGGTGAAAGTCGGGACGCCTGATATATGGGTCACGTGGTCGTTTACCTGTGTCAGGTGACGCGCGGTGTCAACTCGGTTTTGTTGAAAAAATATAAAAAAATATTCGTATCCGTGTGGAAGACCGCGTAATGGAATCGTTTTTTTTTTTTGTAATGTATTCTCTTTTTTGTATCAAGTAAATTACTTAACTGAACTCTGACCAGACTAGATTAGCTGTAAATTTAGTTGGCACTTCGTGGTTTTCATAAGACACCTGGACCGCTACACGTTATAAATCATACGCCATTGTCATTTATACAAATGATATTATATTTTTTCGACCTCTTGGTGGAGAACGCACTATGAAACAACGAATGAAATTAATTCTGTAGTTGGTCAGTCTTGGTACGTTTAGTTAATGAAATATATTAAGATAAAGAGTAATACTATGTATACCACTGATCAAACAGTTAAATGGAATGCCCAACGAGACAAAGTTTGACTTTATTTAGGTTTTCAATTTTCTAATAAGAGTGATCGGTAAACAAACTATGGTAGGAAATTTCTACTGGTCCGTCATGGTATCAAATGGTATAGTATCAAAACAAGCAAATATAGATTATACAAAATGTCAGCTTACTATAAAAGTCACATACTGTATAAAAAAACTTATGAAATTCAACATGCCGAAGAACTATAGCGTTAATTACAAACTAGTTATGAATGATGGATGTAAATTTTCTGATTCAACGCAGCGTAGGTTTTTATTTCACTCGAGGGTTTCAAGGACGTATCGTCCCACTTTCACCTCCCACGGTCCTACAGAGAAAGCACGCCTTATGCGGTTAATTTTTTCATCTTCGCCCCCCCCCCCCCCTTCAAGACTCGAAAAAGCGAACTTATCAAGGACGATAAAAAAGTTTTAACTCCACCATAAACTCTATATACATACAATTATATTTCAATAAACCTTTTAAAATATTCATGCAGTTCTGACTTCAGAGCGTTTAATGTCTTTACTGCTTTTAATTGAAGCTTTCACGATCATGAGAAACCAGAATCATAGCAATATTAAAACGCACATAAATAAATATATCGTTGTAACTTTATAAGTGACATTTATAATATAATTAAATAAAACGTGTTGGCTCACATCGTAAAAGCAGTAAGTAATATTAAACAAGTCATCTAAGTTTACAGTCAGCAAATGAACTCAGATCAAATGACATTCTGATATACGTTTCTTGTATGATGTTGTTTTTGGATTAAATTTTTTGAAACAAAATACGATAATGACATATCGATAAGATGTCATACCTTATGAGACAACTTATCAAAACACAACATATTAAAACAACGAATTAATGGACGCAAATTTCAAAAGCCTAAAACAAGAACACCAAGATAATATGGAAGTTTGTGATTAACTCTAAGATATGTTAGTGAATATGCCTAGGTTAGGTTATGGGTTGACATATTCTTTGTGGATCTGTTAGTGAATATGCCTAGGTTAGGGTACAATGGGATTGACATATTCTTTGTGGACCTAAGTCCCTAAATGAAATAAAGATTTAAAACAAATCGGATAGTAAATTTCAAAAAAAGTCTAATACGATGGCCTGCATTAGTAATGCCACATAATACTGACTATGGACCAATATAGTGATGAATATAAAATACTACAGACAAAATATCAGATCAAGTAATGGAAAATTACATATTCGATGTGAATCGTGTATGTGATTAAAGGATAGATGAAAGGGAATACCGAAAGGAAAGGATTCGTATCTATTCATGGCCGTTAAACCAGATAGAGATCTCGATACTTTGTGGTATTCAATCGTTTCTAATGTAATTACATTAGGCATCTCTCTCGAAGTAGGTTATCATAAACAATTAGGACCTTGTTAGGCCCCCTTAACAATGTTGCAGGTTTTCAGGAAAGCAGTAGAAGGCACTGATCAAAGTAGTGTAAACGGTTTAAAAGAGGGACACTGATAAATATTTTGGCAGTTGTACAAAATTAAAATCTCTGTATCTAAAACTATAGTTCATTTCATTCCATGTAACTAACTACCTTGTGTTAAACTTTTATTTACCACGACTTTCGTTTGTCATGTGATTGTGCAGTGCAGTGCTTGTAGCATTGAATCTCATTTTTAATAAATAGCGCGACTTTTGGAATACACAATAATTATTTTTATTAGCAAAAAAACGAAGGGAAAAACGTTCGTATATATATGTTGTCTATATATCAGGCGACAGACGACACCTATCACGGGTCTTCACGTTTTATGGAATACTTTACCAATGACGAATTGGATTTCTCCACGTATGTTTCGTTTGTGGAACGAACTGTAAGGAAAAAGTTTTGTCATTTCTGATATTTTTAGTATTCATATCTAAGTAAGTAGTATTGACCCTTAAAAGACACAAGTTCGATTCGCATCAAAAAGTATTTGTATCATTTGCTCATTTTTTTCTAACTAATTTCTTATAACTCACTATCGTTTTTTTTTTAAATCTGCGGATGCCACTCATAATATATTTATAAATTATGCACAAGTTTTAACAGTTAGGGTATTTGCCCATATTGACGACCTATTCGCCTTAAGTTGTAAGATAAACCTTAAAGACAATTATATATAGAATTCTACAATCAAATCTTTACTTCCAGATAATGTGCTCTTAGACACAGGCGAATTTTACTTGATCATAATAATAGTATACATAGAATAGACTACATCATATAGTCTCCCTTTGTGAAATAAATTAGTATTCGTGAAAGCGAGGCCGGGGATGTATCTTTCGGAGTATTTAATCAAATATCATTCTTTCAAACGAACGTATTATCTTTATCAAAACCATTTCATGTTATATAATATTATATTTAGATAAAGAATCGATCGGTTCAAAAACTTTTCGCAATGTAATTCGAATGTTCGTTCACTCTATTGATCAAATTAACGAGACTGGAAAAAGTCGGTATTGTTCGAAACAATACCGATAGAAAAAACCTTGTGTAATCAGAATGAAAGCATTGACATACATTGCTCCAGCTAACGACTAAGATAAAAGAGCAAGATTGTATATTATGAAAACATTTTGTATGGCTTTATTTAAACTTCGGTATGTGTAATATAAACGCAGAGATATAAATGTTATTTTATAAATTTTCTAATATCCATTGCGTGTATCGAACGTTGTTTAGAAAATTGGAATTGTACTAACATTGCGTAATCCCGTGACAATATTATAGTATACGCTTTATTGAGCTATAAAGCGTTAACGAATGAACAGTAAGCATTTACCTCGGCAATATTTTTTGCTCGAGTTCAACGCGTACTTAACACCTTTCATGGTACATTTAAATCACAGAAGGAATGCTTGTGATTTGAAGGCACTCCACATTGAGTGTGAGCTTTGCTTACATATGGTTGGTTGGGTGGATGTTACAGCTAATATAGTTTACACGTTCAAAGAGTAATATAAATTAACCCTGACGTTACTCGCGTGCGCAGGAAGTGTACCTCTTATTTACCCTACATATGCTCCCCGGTTAGTGCTAAAGAGTGATAAATTTTTGGCCGCTGCATTGTTCCACATAAATTGAACCTCGCAGCGACAAATGAGTAATCTATCAAGCGACAATAATAAAAGACGGACACTCTATTTAACCAAACGATTAAATAGATGGTAAACTGATCGTAAGGAAATATAAGGAGTGCTGTGTCAGAGAACTGGTAATGTCAGTTATTTGGGCTGTCAGTTGATTCCATGAACGATGGTGTAATACTCATTTACTTCTGTTTATCAAAGAGAACAGGAGATGGGACAAGACAAAGTCCGTCTACGCACGTCTGTTAAGGACAGATGCTGAAGATAAATACCTGCAATAAGAGTTTCCTAAATACAGTAAGGAAAATGGGGTCGTCAAAAATCGCCGACGAATCCTTACGGCTGGACAGAAGGGAGAAAGGTTTTCTTCAATCAACTGTTACCTCTTGACAAACCGAATACAGGAAAGATAGGAACGTCTTTACTAACGAGCAGTCCTGCATTTTCGCGAATACTCACGCGATTCTGCGACGCCATATTTTTGGTTGCGGACGGTTGAATTTTGTTGGGTAGAAGGTCACATAACTAGGGTCTTGCTCTTCTCTATGATGGGATTCTCCACATTAAATAGGGCTGGTTTATGATTATATATGTTTATGGGTCGTTGTGATAACTTATTATAAGTCGGAATACGTTCTCGTTATCTACTTTAGTTACTCTTCTGTCTCAGTTATTATTCTGATGTGGATTACGAAAGGTAATGATTCCCCTTCTATGATAAAAAAAAAAGTATGTATGCACCCTAATAATGCACTCTATACTATGAAATTAACCTGATACTGTAACCTAATACAGACTGTAGCAATAGAAGAAATTTCGAAAACGAGTAATTATATATTTTTAAACATATAATATATATAATGTTTCATATCGAAAGCTAATTAAGGGAACACCACAAACTGTTGGAAAGTTAATAAATAGTAAATAATCGCTTGGAGACGCAAGGAATTAGAAAGCGCTGCATTAACCGCAAATGTTTGGAAATTTTACTGCCACCAGTATTACAAAACTGATTGATTTTTACGATCATATCTTGTTGGAAGGCTTTGTATTAAGTAACTGTGGAGTAAGATTTATTCAAATATATCTCTAATCTCAAACAAATCTGGAATCGTTATTGAATATGGCTTGCAAGTTAATAACTATTTATCCTTATATAGGCATAAAAACGAGAATTTACATTTATAATGAAACTGTAGTTGAAATTTACAAGCATTACTTAAAATTATAAGTATCAATAGTAATCAAGTATCAGTTGAGGAGGCAAATGAATAACATATATCTATGTCTCTCTTATAATGGTTCCCTTTCGTTACTTATATTATTTTTATGTTTAACCCATACACTATCCAAAACTGTAAACGTGTATACAAACGAACGTAGACCAGAGACTGTTGGCAGAATAAGCTTAAAAAAACAGGATTTATTACAAAACTTTATAACAAATTATTTATTGTAAAATTATAATTTTTATAAATTATTTTTTCATTTGTACGAAAGAACTTTTTTTAATAATCCATGAAATTTACAAGGATGGATGATGGCATGATGTCGTGAAATTAAAAAATAATTAAAAACTTGAACCGCCATTTTGAGAACTGTGTGTTAAAAATTGAGCCAAGAGATTTAATAGGTTACATTGAAAATACATTAAGTTGTACATAATGATTTAGTTGCAAGTATTAGTATGTAAGATAAACCATGTCAAGGTGTTGGAGGGAACTCCGCGTAACCAATGTTCTAGTATATACTACTCTTCCAATCAGAACACAATGATGTTCCTGCAATGGAATTTTGTACAGGCTTCCTACAGTCATCATCAGCCTCTAAGAGACCCACTTCAGGGCCATATGTCTCTTCCCGATGAAAGGTACGGATATAATCACCACACCAGCCCACCACGTATTGGCGATTTCAGACTCTGAGAAATCCACAGTTGTATGCCTTCCCACTTACAATAGTACTTACAAGAACATTTCTCAGGTTCAGGTACCTCACGATGTTTTCCTTCACCGTCAGCCGATAGTGTTACCAATTGAAATTAGTAAATGTACGCGAATTCCGAAAAATTCGTTGGTACAACATGTCAGGGTTCGAACCTGCGGACATCGGAATGACATTGCACCGGTCTAAACAAGACTTTTAGCCACGGTTTCCCACAATATATTTTTAATATCCCAAAAACATTCTAAACAGAATAATGGCTTAAGTCGAAGTTTGTTCCGATTGTTATGACTTCTAACCAACACACCTACCAGTAATGCTTTCTTCTATTCTATATTATTAGTGGAGTAATTAACGTAGTCATTATCGCATCATCATTGATGATTAAAAAAAACTCGAACCTGCGGACATCGGAATGACATTGCACCGGTCTAAACAAGACTTTTAGCCACGGTTTCCCACAATATATTTTTAATATCCCAAAAACATTCTAAACAGAATAATGGCTTAAGTCGAAGTTTGTTCCGATTGTTATGACTTCTAACTAACACACCAACCAGTAATGCTTTCTTCTATTCTATATTATTATTGGAGTAATTAACGTACTCATTATCGCATCTCAGTATCTAAAAAAGCGTATAATTTGTTACCAGAAAGAATATTAAAATTGATGATTAAAAAAAACATCATCTTCCATCGAAACTTAATACTCGAAGTTACGTTAGTGGGTTATTTTGAATAGGCGGTACCCTCTGCGAGCGTATAACATTCTCTCAACTCACCGCACTCTTTTAATTGAAAAATTGTCTTCCACGAAATCCAAATTAAGGCTACGTAGGAACAAAAACTATAATGACACATAATGAACGCATTCCCATAGCTGACACTTTGCGGTGACTTCCCTAAGGAGAAAACAATCACCTTACCTGCAACAAAGTAAATTCATTGTTAAGTTTTAGATTTAATTGTAATAAACTAGCTTTGGGTCGCGACTTCGCTCGCAGTAATGCAGATTTGACTTATCCCTCAAAACGTACCTTTTTTTTTAATGAAAGGTCTGTGTCCTTTTCTATGCCTCTGACAAAGTATATTCAATATGTCATTATGATCCTCAACTCACCGCACTCTTTTAATTGAAAAATTGTCTTCCACGAAATCCAAATTAAGGCTACGTAGGAACAAAAACTATAATGACACATAATGAACGCATTCCCATAGCTGACACTTTGCGGTGACTTACCTAAGGAGAAAACAATCACCTTACCTGCAACAAAGTAAATTCATTGGTAAGTTTGAGATTTATTTGTAATAAGCTAGCTTTGGGTCGCGGCTTCGCTCGCATTAATGCAGATTTGCCTTATCCCTCGGGAACAGTACCTTTTTTTTTAACGAAACGTCTGTGTCCTTTTCTATATCCCTGACAATGTATATTCAATATGATCGATGGAGCAGTTAAGATGAAAAGCGTAACAAACAAACAAATTCACATTCGCATTTATACAAGGATACATACGAACTTTATAATGTCTTGTTCCATATATATATATATGATATTTCACAAATATATTCTCACATTTTTTGCTGTAATTATATTGACCTGAAAAAAACTTAGGTATACCGTTGTAGGTCACATCAAATTTATTAATGGATTTTTACAGCAATCATTATTTCCTAAATCCATCTAACTTTTTCCTATATATTAATTTTTTGCCAAGCGAACTGGACTCGCCATGAGGTCTCCAGGCAAATATTAAAACATTAAACCGTTCCGAAACAATTGATACTACCGTTGTTACCCCTACTATGAAAGTAACATAAGTTATATATAGGATTTTACGAATTAACCCATCTGCTGATTTTTCAAGAGCCAAATCTCATAATGGTGGATTAGTTTTTTTTATTTTTTTTTTTACTTTCACGTCATCATAAAATGTATACTTCATCGTTTAGTGGAATTAAAAAATAAACATGATCGGGCATTTTGAGATCTGGTTCTTCAAAAATCAGAAGGAATAATCATTCACGTAACCACATAAATATATATACAGACATGTTGAAATCAATTATGTAATGTACGTTTTTATTATCATCAACATGTTTTTATCGTGAAACGCTGACTACTTCAACAGATGGACTGTGACAGTGTTATTAATTAAAATCCCACATGTATATGCCAATTTTTTATTTACATACGTTTAAATCAAACCGATAACATCTGTACATACGATTTAATACTTTTTTTTGGATTTTATCTCAATAAAATAATTACGTAAGTCTCATTTCGTAATTGATCAATATATATTTTAATTATGCGGTCGATCACATCGTAGACGTCTGTGTAACTCATGAATGTAATGCTGGCTATTGGTCAATGTGTCAAGTCACGACGCGACGGCGACTCGACTGCCAGTTTTTGTTCGATCGATTCGGAAAAATAACGAGAGTAATTTTTTTCACGAACAAGGAACATAACTAATGTATCCTTGTCTATTAAAAACGGAGCAAAAAAAAAAGTTACGTGAGCTTCGAGTTATTTTGATACCCGCTCGACGTGTATTAATTACTCCGTGTTGGATACGTTGTTGTCGTCGGTCGCTTTTACAGTTTCCTAGCTTAACGTTTGATTGTGTGCCTTATTTTTTTAAGTTATTTATAATGCAGTAAAAGCAGTATAGAAATAATTAATTTTATAACACACTAGCGGGTCCAGCGGACGTTATCCCGCACTGATAATAAAAACATTGACAAATTATATACCTAAACCTTCCTCATGAATCACTTTATCTACTGGTGAGAACCGCATGACAATCCGTTTTTTTGATTTTTATTATTGTACCACGGCAAAGTGACTGCACTATGCCTGATGGTAAGCACAGTACAAACCAAAAACAATGGCGACCACCGAGTGACACACTATCCATCGCCGGTCGCCGCTGTCATGCCGCCCTGCGAGTAGATGGATATGCACAGGCTGATCCCGAAGCGCGACCCGCAGAAGCAATTCACTATGACGGGTTTCTTCGCCATATACATGGTGGTTGCGACCCAGTCAGGCTGTAATACACTACCACCCCGCTTTCGCCTTTGTCTCGTTCGTTATTCAGCAGGGTGCACCACGTGCAGGTGAGGTTGGCTTGGGTGTCTCAAGTCTTATGATGTTATTCGACGGGGTTACACCCCGTTGAGTAGTTTTTGAGTTTATCGCAATCAGACAGACAAACGTGGCAAAGGGCTTTGTTTTATGATATCTAGTGATATCAGTTAACTGTATGATCGTTTTATACCCTTTAAAAATAAAGATGTTGATAAACGTCTTAGGTATCAGTTTTGACTTATTAAAGATGGAATGCAAATTCTATGAAATACTATCGGCTACTTGCTAACTCAATAATTTTCATACGTTTGTTATGCAATTTAAAATTTAAACATAAAAATGTTATAAATAACAAAACAAAATATTTTATGTATAAGTTTTTCATCTAAAAACTACCATTTGCAATATATATGTAACCTATAAAAGAACTTCGGAACATATTTACGTTTAAAATCGAAGATTTATTATAGCTAACATTAACTTTCATTACAAAATGGAGTCAATATTTCGCAAATCATTATGATGGGCTTATTCGCCATATACATGGTGTTTGCGACCCAATCGGGTCTGTATATAGGCTGTAATACCCTACCACCCCGCTTTCGCCATTGTCTCTTTCGATATTCATCAGAGTGCACCACGTGCAGGTGAGGGTGGCTTGGGTATCTCAAGTTTAGTTAGTAGTTTAGTTTTTGAGTTTATCGCAAAAAGACAGACAAACGTGGCAAAGGACTTTGTTTTATGGTATCTAGTGATATTAGTTGACTTTATGATCGTTCTATACCATTAGAAATAAAGATGTTGACAAACGTCTGACTGTATCAGTTTTTACTTATTAAAGATGGAATGCAAATATTGAATCTGAGAAACTTCCGACAACTAACTAACTCAATAATTTTCATACGTTTGTTATGCAATTTAAATTTTAAACATAAAAATGTTTCAAATATGTTATAAATAACAAAACAAAATATTGTATGTATAAGTTTTTCATCTAAAAAGTACCATTTGTAATATATGTGTAACCTATAAAAGAACTTCGGAACATATTCACGTTTAAAATCGAAGATTTATTATAGCTAACATTAACTTTCATTACAAAATGGAGTCAATATTTCAAGAAAAACTAGATTTCAAATGACAATAGTTGATAGATACGACCGAAATTTGCATGCGAAAGACCGACCAATATTCATTATATTTTGATTGATTTGCGAAGATTTTTTCAACGGCGTCTCTTTAATAAAAACTAAAATGAGAACTGTGTTTTGGGAACATCATATTTTATTTAACGACAAACGGTGTCGATATGCGAACATACTTATTTATACCTATTATAGTGAAAGTATAATAGAATAATTAGCTGAGTATACGTGGGCCGATCCTCTAACGCGACCTAATGTCTGTCACTATAACGGAGTGAAGGGAAATTTAAAATTCAATTATTATAATTAAACATATTTGGAGTACTTATTAAAAAAACATTCAGTATACTCACTTGTCAACCAACGTAATTTTCATACGTTTGTTATGCAATTTAAATTTTAAACATAAAAATGTTTCAAATATGTTATAAATAACAAAACAAAATATTGTATGTATAAGTTTTTCATCTAAAAAGTACCATTTGTAATATATGTGTAACCTATAAAAGAACTTCGGAACATATTCACGTTTAAAATCGAAGATTTATTATAGCTAACATTGACTTTCATTACAAAATGGAGTCAATATTTCAAGAAAAACTAGATTTCAAATGACAATAGTTGATAGATACGACCGAAATTTGCATGCGAAAGACCGACCAATATTCATTATATTTTGATTGATTTGCGAAGATTTTTTCAACGGCGTCTCTTTAATAAAAACTAAAATGAGAACTGTGTTTTGGGAACATCATATTTTATTTAACGACAAACGGTGTCGATATGCGAACATACTTATTTATACCTATTATAGTGAAAGTATAATAGAATAATTAGCTGAGTATACGTGGGCCGATCCTCTAACGCGACCTAATGTCTGTCACTATAACGGAGTGAAGGGAAATTTAAAATTCAATTATTATAATTAAACATATTTGGAGTACTTATTAAAAAAACATTCAGTATACTCACTTGTCAACCAACGTACGAAGAACGAATTTCAACTCTATGTTAAATTGTTAACGTCACCTGTGTTTATAATTAACACAAATACGATTATAAGTGCACATTTGATACACGATATATTTTGCTACACCATATTTTGATTTGATCAGATTGTTACACCTAAAATGTAAGTTACATCACAATGATCACATCGCTGATCAGAAGTCACGTCTTCAAAATTTGCAAGCAGCGTACCTATCATATTATTATGCCTGCATTGTTTGCGGTAATTGATCTAAAAAAAGACCTAGGTTAGGTGTCATCAAGTTCAATGGTATCGTACGAACCGAGGCTTGAAAACGAAACGCTTTTTTGTCTTCTTCGAACTGACTACCCCATTGTAGTCCCATACCCACTGACTACCCTCTCAAGGCCTTAACAGCTTCACCGGATTTGCACCGGACCGGACGGACACAGCTCGGCTTGGGCTGTTGCCTGACTCATGCAATTCGCGACCTATCTCTCTACCTAAGTTAGTTCAGTTAGGTCGCGCATTGCATGACCTAGGCAACTGCACAAGCCGAGGTGTGCTGTGCACCCTTGAGTTAGCTGTCTAAATTAAATCGGATGAGTGCCTTAAGCGCTCGCCCTAGTAGTCCGGTGAAGCTGTTAAGACCTTGCTAGGTTAACAGTGTAATCAGTTCGAGAAAAAAAGGCATATATATGTGTACCAAGCATATGTACCTCAATAACTCTTATATGTATTTCGTGTCGAATAATGTTTCTTTCTGAACTAATTCAGTTCGATAAGGGAAAAAATAAAACCCTACCACTTTCATGTGTAAACGTGTGTGCGTGCACGTGTGTGGAGGTGATATGTGTAATGTTGTTCCATTAATGTAAGATTCTGTGTCACTGTATCGCGCGAGCAGCTTACTCAGGGGCTCCAAGCCGAGGGAACGGACCGTGGCTTGAGCCGCTGCCGAGGGGTGATAACGAAACTCAATAGCATACCTGATGGTGGATCCAGCTGAAAAAATGTAATTAGCAGGATTTTTTTTTGCAAGCTCTTTTGCCCGGTTTCTGAGGTACTTTAATTGTAGTTTATCTGTACAATATCGTTATTGGTTCTCTAAATTAAATCGGATGAGTGCCTTAAGCGCTCGGCTTAGTAGTCCGGTGAAGCTGTTAAGACCTTGCTAGGTCAAAAACGTAATGAGTTCGAGGAAAAAAAAGGCATATATATGTGTACCAAGCATATGTACCTCAATAACTCTTATATGTATTTCGTGTCGAATAATGTTTCTTTCTGAACTAATTCAGTTCGATAAGGGTAAAAATAAAACCCTTCCACTTTCATGTGTAAGCGTGTGTGCGTGCACGTGTGTGGAGGTGATATGCGTAATGTTGTTTCAGTGATGTAAGATTCTGTGTCACTGTATCGCGCGAGCAGCGTACTCAGGGGCTCCAAGCCGAAGGAACGGACCGTGGCTTGAGCCGCTGCCGAGGGGTGGAAACGAAACGCAACAGCATACACGATGGTGGAAACAGCTGAAAAAATGTAATTAGTAGGATTTTTTTTTGCAAGCTCTTATGCCCGGTTCCTGAGGTACTTTAATTGTAGTTTATCTGTACAATATCGTTATCGGTTCGATAACTTGTTAAATTGCGTTTCTGAACACACAATCAAACGATAAATGTCAGTAAAACTCAACGGGCCATTAGACAGTTTATCTTATAGATAACTTTGTTGAACCAATGACTATTAGTAGTTTAAGCAAGTATCTCAGAAACCGGACAGGAGTCCGCATATTTTTTCTGCTTTTATTTAATTTATTAATCACATCAAAAATCGTTTTAAATGTAGTGCAGCTTATACAGTGAGCAAGACTTGTGATATTATTGTTCTAACTAATAGTTAGTTAATTAGCGAAGGTTAGTTTCATTCCACTATTCCTGTTCGGAGTCATGTTTAAGTTTAAGTAAGTCATGGTTAAGTTTTAGTTGTCAAAATAAAATCGGCTGAGTGCCTTAAGCGCTCGCCTTAGTAGTCCGGTGAAGCTGTTAAGACCTCGCTTGGTCAATAGCGTAGACAGTTCGAAAAAAAAAAAACATTCTTAAGGTCAGTTAATTACATGGTTCTTATTCGGCAAAATGTTAGTTGTATAAATAAGAAGTAATAGACATACTTGACCAATTAATTGAATGATATTTTACACGATCGCAGGAAGGATTAAAATTAAAAAAAAATTAAAGTTATTGCATTGAGATCGATTGATAAAACAAATTGACTACATCAAACAGATTATTTGTCTTTTAAAATTCGGCTTTCAACTCGACTTACAAATCAAATTATTCATAATATATTGGTGTTTAATCTATTCCTGTATAAGAACTTACTATAAATACCGAAATGCGAAAACTGCTCGGTAGTTTGTAAATTAGCTTCTCAGTGTCAAATTAATATATAAGGAGTTAATAAGAAAAATACGGATTTTTTTAAACAAAGTTATCGCAAGGTTGATGAATATTCGATGAGAAAAATTGCATTTGCATGTGTAATTGATAGAACTGAAACATCAACATGGCGGCAGGGTAAACGTGTTGATTGACTCGGGCCTGAGCCGCTCACGTGAACTCGATACTGGTTTCGTGTTTTACATGATACAGCTCAATCGATTTTATCTTCTTTATTTACTTATCTTTGAATACTTTATTTATTTTATTTCTTGAATGCATAACTAATAAGTGAATGACGATAATAAATTAAACTATTCAATCAACGGATTCAAAAATCAGGTTCATTTTCCGGTATTCATTTTAAAACATCTTCTGAAAGTGTGAGAGTACAGTTACTTCGACACTTAATCATATAAAAATCGATCTATCGGCGAAAGACTATGAGCATTCGATGTGCAATTTCTTGCAAAGCCCTACACAGGTGCATTGAGCAACAAAAAAAAATGATAGAGAAAAAAACCTTATGGGCTCATGTCACCGATGATCTGGACGTGCTCGTGGCGTATTTTATTGTGCCAAACATTGTATACTCGGCAGTATGTGTGTTTTAATTTTTGTATGGGTAAAAAGCCTTGTGATACCGCGTCATCGACTAACACTGATGACGTCGACAAGCTCGTGACGTATTGCTCTTGCGTCAGATTAGAGTAGTATAACGGTCTGTGTACCTACATGTAATATTGATATTTTGTCTTGAGCTTGTGGAGCCAATCATAGGTATTATATGAAAATTAATAAACTGTATTAAAATATATATAATTATTGCACCGAGTGCCAATACATGTGAAAACCAGACAAATGTTAATAATTTCAATTTATAAATTGTGAAATTTAAATAAACCAGACTGTATTATTATATATAATTGATTCATGAATTTTAAAAAGTACACTGTTATTCCATTAATTTGAGCTTTCACTTCTGTCGGTAGTCCTTATTGAGACCTTTGCCAGTTTTTTTTTTATGACCAACGAAGAGAGCGTGAATGTGTTAGTTTCTAATAAAATCATATATATTAATAAAACATAGAACCACGTTAAATGTACCTACTTAATAATCTTATATTACCTTTCCTATTTCGACAACAAATGTTACAACAGTAACTTACAACTCATACATCAAACGTTTAGTGTATTATAAAATAAAACCGTCACAGACTTATAGAAAGAGGTCTGATATAATGTTTGTATACAAATAGTAACCTGATTTCATAGATTCTCTAGATTTTCTTCAAAGAATACCCTTCAGTATCCCAAGTATAAGCAGTCGTTTCATGAATCGGTAAACATTTAATTTGCCATTAGCAAGAAACGTAGGTAATTTTTTTTTCCAATTGACTACTCTATGGCGTACCGTATGGCGTAGCGTGATCTAGCAAGGTCTTAACAGCTTCACCGGACTACTAAGGCGAGCGCTTAAGGCACTCAGCCGAAAGAAACGTAGGTCAACATTGCCTTTTGTATCGTATGCTTTCTTTCTGTAGTGGTTTACGTTTAAAATTTGATATACTTACTCTTTTGTGTTTCTCTGGTCTCAGCCAGTTTTTTGAAATTTATTTTTCACATTTTATTTGTTTTAACACTATGAAACACTATTTGTTATTCTATAAATGTTGTATTTACATTTAGCAGGGTTCACATCAATTTTAGTTCGTCGAACTCAGTTTTATGGACCAAGAATAAATACATAAATAATCTTGAAATAGGTGTGTTATCGTTCGTATCTGACTTAATGCAAAAAGTCAACGCTTTCTTGATCCTACAATTAGTCGATGAGTGAACACGTAACTAATAATTTCAATTTATAAATTGTGAAATTTAAATAAACCAGACTGTATTATTATATATAATTGATTCATGAATTTTAAAAAGTACACTGTTATTCCATTAATTTGAGCTTTCACTTCTGTCGGTAGTCCTTATTGAGACCTTTGCCAGTTTTTTTTTTATGACCAACGAAGAGAGCGTGAATGTGTTAGTTTCTAATAAAATCATATATATTAATAAAACATAGAACCACGTTAAATGTACCTACTTAATAATCTTATATTACCTTTCCTATTTCGACAACAAATGTTACAACAGTAACTTACAACTCATACATCAAACGTTTAGTGTATTATAAAATAAAACCGTCACAGACCTGTAGAAAGATGTCTGATATAATGTTTGTATACAAATAGTAACCTGATTTCATAGATTCTCCAGATTTTCTTCAAAAAATACCCTCCAGTATCCCAAGTATAAGCAGTCGTTTTATTAATCGGTAAACTTTTAATTTGCCATTAGCAAGAAACGTAGGTAATTTTTTTTTTCGAACTGACTACTCTATAGCGTACCGTATGGCGTAGCGTGACCTAGCAAGGTCTTAACAGCTTCACCGGACTACTAAGGCGAGCGCTTAAGGCACTCAGCCGAAAGAAACTTAGGTCAACATTGCCTTTTGCATCGTATGCTTTCTTTCTGTAGTGGTTTACGTTTAAAATTTGATATACTTACTCTTTTGTGTTTCTTTGGCCTCAGCCAGTTTTTTTAAATTTATTTTTCACATTTTATTTGTTTTAACACTATGAAACACTATTTGTTATTCTATAAATGTTGTATTTACATTTAGCAGGGTTCACATCAATTTTAGTTCGTCGAACTCAGTTTTATGGACCAAGAATAAATACATAAATAATCTTGAAATAGGTGTGTTATCGTTCGTATCTGATTTAATGCAAAAAGTCAACGCTTTCTTGATCCTACAATTAGTCGATGAGTGGACACGTAATATATTATTTACGTTAACAATAACCAAATCCAGTAAAGCGACCTACCTGTACAACCCGAAACTGCCAGGTAGCTTCGTCGACGGGCGCTATTTTGGCGATACCATAAATAAGGGACTACCTCATTTCTAAACAAATTGGATGTTTCTAAACATTGAATAACTTTTATATATCATTAAAATATATTATATCCATTCTATATTATGTTAAAATTACTATGTTGGTTAGATATGACTAAAAAAATATACATTTTTTTCATATAATTGTTATTCGGGAAAATACATTTATATGTATCAATGTAATGTAATGTAATGTTCATTTTATGAGATTGCGACACATTAAATGGCACCGTATACGGTTAGATTCTGCTCGCGGCTTCGCTCGTGTTTATGTAGATCTGATCTGTTTGTAGGGGCGAATTTTCTTTTCTGAGCATAATATAATGATGATCGGTCGAGAAGTGAAGGCGTGAAACCATAACAAACAGACTAATTTTCGCATTTATACGAATATTTCGGATAATGCTCAACATTAAATTTCTACGTCAAATCCATAATAAAGCGAGCAAAGCCGCAGACAAAAGGAAGTAGGTAATAAAAGGATATCGTTCTGATTCCACCGGCATTGGATGTAAGAATGATGCGAGTCTCGCAGGTACATATTATCTGGGATTGATCGGAGTTCAGTGCGTGCGAACGACGTCAAAAGAGGAGCGCCGCCTCCGTAACAGCTAATCTATCCTCTTTACATTCTACCGGCGAAATGGATCACATTGGTAAAGTGAATAAAAGATAATGCAGTGTGTGAATGTTTAAACATGTCGTTGGACAGGCTGCACCTATATTCCAAAGGAATATATCATCCAATAAAGGACACTTTCAGTGTTCACAGTATTGGTTTTAGAAAACAAGTACTACAGTTTCCTATCGTATCTAATGTTAAAAAAAGGAACAAAATAAATCATTGTGATTGATTTTCCGCTACCGAAACAAACAGAATTGTGAACCGGTGACAATATACTACTACATATGAACGGCGCCTTATAAATTATAAGACTTTTTTATTTTTTTATTAATCGAATGGCCGAAATTGAGTAAGCCGTTCTATTTTATTATAATTGGAGATTTAATTATTTCGGCCATTTTAGGGCGTCGTCGGTAAGAACGATCAGGTCATCTGGAGAACCATTATATATATATTTTTTTCGAACTGACTACGCTATTGACCAAGCAAGGTCTTAACAGCTTCACCGGACTACTAAGGCGAGCGCTTAAGGCACTCAGCCGATTTGACAACTAGCTCAAGGGTGCGTGGCACACCTCGGCTTTGGCTGTTGCCTGATACATACAATTCGCGACCTATCTGAGTTAACCTAAGCTAAGCTAACTATTCATACATATATGAGTTGTTGAAACATATATGTGTACCAAGCATACATACCTCAACAACTCTTATATATATTTCGTATCGGATAATATTCTAAACTATTTCAGTTTGATAAGGGAAAAAAATAAAACCTGCTGTATGAGGTATGCTATGGATTGTATATCCGCCCCTCAGCGACAGCGCACCGAGTCAATCCATCCGCACCGGTATTTAAACTGTGCACATCATCCATGTCCAGTACGTAATACTGTTTAGTTTAGTTTTAAATGATGGATTATGGAAAGATCTGTTGTTGTACAGAAATATATATTAATGTGGTCATTTTAATCAATATTTGTATGTTAGTTCGTATAACATTTCATCGTTATATTCAATTAGTATTCGCCGTGATTTCGTACGCGTCTGTTAGGATATAAAACATAATAAGAATAATTTATATAGCACTAGATTCTCCTCATTACTGGAATATTTTTAGAAACGTTTTGTACGGAAACTACCTGACATAAACATATTCACATATTTTAACTTTATATTATACTAGCGGGCCCGGCAGACGTTGTCCTTCCCTGATTATAAAAAAATCCTTGATAAATTATTAAGATATATATCAAAATCAACTTTATCCACTGGTGACAAACGCTTGAAAATCCGTTCAGTAGTTTTTGAGTTTATCGCAAACAGACAGACAGACAGACAGACGCGGTAGGGGACTTTGTTTTATACTATGTAATGATTCGTATGAGAGAATAAACTAAGCGTTACCACCATAAGTAGAAGTGTCGGTATTGACTATTCTTACTTACGTAACCAGTGTTATACGAGAAAGAGGTAAGATATCACGATACGGACGCCTGAGCGAGATAGAACGACCAGATACAGCGACCATTTTGTTTAGTATTGAACTCGCGCCGATCGAAAATGGACGCGCGTCGCGTTTCAAATGGCATCATGAGCGAATCACTAACAGACGACTGGACAGAAGAGAAAACCATACAACTTATACGTGAGTACAGAGCAAGACCAATTCTATGGGATCCACTGGATGCGTTCTTCTACAAGAAAACTTTTCGATCGGCAGTGTGGGACGATATAGGGCATGTTCTGAATACCGACGGTGAAGAATGTAAACATAAAATGACCACCTTAATGCGGAGATTGAAAAAGGAAAAAGAGAAACATATCGAAATTGTAAGAAATGAATCAGGTAGCGTTAGGATTTTAATAAATATAGATACAATATGATTACATAGTATTTTAATATTGGTTTTATAATGTAATATTTCACAGGTGAATCGGTAAGGAAATATACAAGTAATTGGTTTGGATTCAAAGAAATTGAGTTTTTATTAGACAAAGATGCGGAAAGAAAACGACGATTAGAAGTAATATTGCTTTCTTATCATCAATATAAAATGTTAACATATGGAACGTTCCTTTAAATTATAATTTTAATTACTTGCAGGGGGTAACTGTAGACGATGAAGAAATATCAAGTAGCATTATGATTATGTCGAAACGAAAGACTGAGCCTCCAAGAACAATAGACATGGCACCCACGATAACGGGTGGTACAAATATATCTTTGGAAATAATTAAAAAGGAAGAAGAAATACTTGAAACTGGTGCAAGTACTAGTCGCACATTATCGGACAGTGATGAGGAAATTAAATCTTTTACTACGTTTATAGGCAACAAAATGAGACAGTACAAGGATGAGACGAGATCCGTTGTTCAACAAGCAATATGCAAAATCATATTTCAAGCTGATCAGAATTATAACAAAAATAAGGATATTCCAAGCAATTATAGAGATATATTTCATACAAACTATAATACAGATCAACACAAAGAGATTAAAAAGGAGGAGTGGGACTCATATTCTGATAGTGAATAAATGCGATATTGCTTTGCTGAAATTAATACAAATACCAAGACTACTTTGAATACATACTCCTCGCTTCACCAAAAATATTTTAAGAAGCATTATATATTTTTGTATAGCTGAATTATATTTTTATATTTTTTCTTAGCTATAATGTACATGATAAGCCCTTTTTTACGGTGAGATAAATCCCTATACAGGATATATAAAGGGTCGGGAGAGCGTGGGTAGTGCCGAAAATTTCTACCGACCAAAAACGCCACGACGAACCGTTCACCGAACTAATATCCTACCATCATAGGCCTCAATAGCAGCACTCTCGCTGCACTTCCTTTGGGGGCTGATGAGACTGATCCGGGAGTGAATCTCTCGGCTACACACCCGACAAGTATATATGCATCCGCAAATGGCCGGAGGTTGGAGGCCTGTTCACAGCGTTGCGTTTTTTTTAAATATTCGAAATCAGACGACGTCATGCTTTAACTGAGCTTCGGGAATTAGGTGACGCTATTTAGCACGACCCACGACTAACTCCTCCCGTTAGCTGTTTGGTTGTCTTATAGAGAACCATGAATAAAATAAAACCCTTCCACTTGCATGTGTAAGCGTGTATGCGTGCACGTGTGTGGAGGTGATATGTGTAATGTTGTGGCAGTGATGTAAGATTTTGTGTCACTGTATCGCGCGAGCAGCGCACTCAAGGGCTCCACGCCGAGGGAACGGACCTAGCCATTATATTTCCTTAGTGGGCATTGCTGTATGAGGTATGCTATGGATTGTATATCCGCCCCTCAGCGACAGCGCACCGAGTCAATCCATCCGCACCGGTATTTAAACTGTGCACATCATCCATGTCCAGTACGTAATACTGTTTAGTTTAGTTTTAAATGATGGATTATGGAAAGATCTGTTGTTGTACAGAAATATATATTAATGTGGTCATTTTAATCAATATTTGTATGTTAGTTCGTATAACATTTCATCGTTATATTCAATTAGTATTCGCCGTGATTTCGTACGCGTCTGTTAGGATATAAAACATAATAAGAATAATTTATATAGCACTAGATTCTCCTCATTACTGGAATATTTTTAGAAACGTTTTGTACGGAAACTACCTGACATAAACATATTCACATATTTTAACTTTATATTATACTAGCGGGCCCGGCAGACGTTGTCCTTCCCTGATTATAAAAAAATCCTTGATAAATTATTAAGATATATATCAAAATCAACTTTATCCACTGGTGACAAACGCTTGAAAATCCGTTCAGTAGTTTTTGAGTTTATCGCAAACAGACAGACAGACAGACGCGGTAGGGGACTTTGTTTTATACTATGTAATGATTCGTATGAGAGAATAAACTAAGCGTTACCACCATAAGTAGAAGTGTCGGTATTGACTATTCTTACTTACGTAACCAGTGTTATACGAGAAAGAGGTAAGATATCACGATACGGACGCCTGAGCGAGATAGAACGACCAGATACAGCGACCATTTTGTTTAGTATTGAACTCGCGCCGATCGAAAATGGACGCGCGTCGCGTTTCAAATGGCATCATGAGCGAATCACTAACAGACGACTGGACAGAAGAGAAAACCATACAACTTATACGTGAGTACAGAGCAAGACCAATTCTATGGGATCCACTGGATGCGTTCTTCTACAAGAAAACTTTTCGATCGGCAGTGTGGGACGATATAGGGCATGTTCTGAATACCGACGGTGAAGAATGTAAACATAAAATGACCACCTTAATGCGGAGATTGAAAAAGGAAAAAGAGAAACATATCGAAATTGTAAGAAATGAATCAGATATTGTTCTTAGCGTGATCATACATAGCCTTCTAAATAAACGAGTTATCTAACACCGAGAGAATTTTTCGAATCGGACCAGTGGTTCCCGAGATTAGCGAGTTCAAGCAGACAGATTCTTCAGCTTTATAATATTAGTATAGTAATAGAGATATGAAAAATAACTTTTGATAATATTTTTCCACATTTACATGAATTTAAGACACATTCTTGAAATATATATATATGTATATTTGCATAGAAGATATGCGTATGCGAATGTATAAAGATATATGTATTACACATACGGTGACCCGATTTAACACTCACCAAGATAATTCCAACAAAAACCGAGTATGTTCCGGCAGCTTCACTTGAGAGCCAGTTAATTCTACGTTTAGTGTGTCATCATGTTGGGGCACATTGTCACTATAACATCGTGAAAAACATAGTGATAAACTATAGCACGGTGGCAAGGAAGGATTTTCCCAAGCCCGTGTGGCAAGCTACGACGTCCAAGCTGAAAATCGAACGCCAAGTACCTACTTGTAAAGTGGCTCCGCCAGGTGTACTTGGAACTCGGTCCTACTTTTTGCTATCTTAGAGCACACGTCAATCAAAATCAGGTGATGTAAGTTAAAGTCTATGAAAAATAATATTAGTGCCTGGCTCGGATTAGAGAACAGTATCGAGTTAATTATAAAGATGAAAAATTTAGAAAGTTGTAGAAGTCGATACAGACGGTTATTATCTCTGTCTAGCTACCATATAACATGGATGGATATGTCTTTGTTGTGTGGATAATACAAAGTATTTATAATAATCAGAGTGACGGTAAAATTGTTATAAATGTATGTATTATGCAATGACACCAATGCAGCGTATATACTTAGTCTGGCCATAAATACTGTTACAAATAAAAATAAACAAAACATTACATTTAAATTTGGAATCTGTCATTTTTATATGATTATTCATTGAGTTTTCTCATTTTGGCGCCAATACATTGTACAATATTTCGCGATATTAAAATGGAGTGGAGTGATAAAGAGAACCGAATCCATGTGATTGCATTACACAAAGTAGGTATGGAGCCAAATGCTATATTCAAAGTCTCAATACGCTTGGTATTAGTAAAATGTTTGTGCACCGGGGCTATTAATAGGTATAAAGAGACCTCCTCTGTTTGTGACAGAAAAAGATCTGGCCGTCCACGTATTGTTCGTACGAAAAAGGTGGCCAAAGCAGTAAGGGAAAGAATTCGAGGAACTCCTGTCCGAAAGCAAAAGATTTTATCTCGGGAGATGAAGATTGCACCTAGAACTATGTCGCGTATTTTATAAGATGACTTAGGACTTGCAGCCTATAAGAGACGTACTGGTAATTTCTAAACTGATAATTTAAAAAGGAATAATCGAAACAACTACTGAAACGGTACTCAAAGGGAGGTCACAGAAAATTTTTGTTTGCGGATGAGAATTTTTTTACAATTGAGCAACATGTTAACAAACAAAATGACCTTATTTATGCTCAAAGCTCTAAGGAAGCTTCCCAATTAGTCGACAGAGTGCAACGTGGGCACTATCCGACTTCAATGATGGTTTGATGGGGTATTAGCTATGAAGGAGTGACTGAGCCATACTTTTGTCAGAAAGGTATCAAAATATCGGCGCAAGTGTATCACGATACCATTCTTGAGAAGATAGTGAAGCCCCTTAACGACACCATGTTCAATAACCAAGAATGGTCGTTCCAGCAAGATTCGGCGCCGGGTCATAAAGCTCGGTCTACGCAGTCTTGGTTGGAAACGAACGTTTCGGACTTCATCAGAGCTGAAGGCTGGCCGTCGTCTAGTCCCGATCTTAATCCGCTGGATTATGATTTATGGTCACTTTTAGAGAGTAAGTACGACTTGCTCTAAACGCCATGATAATTTGGAGTCCCTATAACAATCCGCACGATTGACAGTGAAGAGTTTTCCCGTGGAAAGAGTTCGTGCTTCTATTGATAACTGGCCTCAACGTTTAAAGGATTGTATTGCAACCAATGGAGACCACTTCGAATAAGCTTTTTATATTTTAAATTGTTTTATATTTATTTGTAGAATTTTTCCATGGAAAGAGGGCGTGTTTCTATTGATAACAGGCCTCAACGTTTAACGTAATACAGTGCAACCAATGGCGACCTCTTCGAATAAGCTTTATATTTTAAATTGTTTTATATTTATGTATTAAACTAACACACTGTAAAAGTAATAAATGTTATTTGTAATAGATTTTTTTTTTCTTTGTTTCAGTATTTATGGCAAGACTAGGTATATAGCGTGTGTTTTCAATATCTTCATGTATACGTAATACATTTATGTCAACACCATCTGTTGACTTTTATCGGCAATATTTCCACAAATCAGGAAACCTGGAGACTCTGAAATATTAATACCGCCATCTAGCGAGAAAACTGGTCTATATGATGCATTGTAACAAGATACAATTTTTAGACAAAGTGCTGTTAAAACCAGTAATAAAAAATTACGCCAATCACGTACCGCAGTTGTCACGAGAAGAGACTAAACAGAAAATACATTGTTTTATCTTTTTAATTTTAATAATAGTAACTTTTCAAATAATTTATGTTAATAGGTTTAGTGACCTACATAACTTATGAACTGAGAGTACAAAATATACCAGGCACTCCATTAGACTGTACAGTCTGCGAGAAAGTTTTTGGGTGCGCTAAATATAGTTGCACAGAAGTTTTGGCATAAATGCGAATTATATTATACTAGCGGGCCCGGCAGACGCTGTCCCGCCCTGACTTAAAAAAAAAAAACAAATTATATACTGAAACTTTCCTCATGAATCACTGTATCCACTAGTAAAAACCGCATGAAAATCCGTTCAATAGTTTTTGAGTTTATCGCGAACAGACAGACAGACAGACGCGGTGGGGGACTTTGTTTTATACTATTAATATTATATTATATAAATAATATCGAGACAACTTAAGAATAAATAAATGCCAATTTTAGATTCCTATAATAATGTTTCTATTATATTTTGCATTAACCTTTTGACGATTTTATAAACAAGCCCGAACTTATTTTCTTTCCAAAGAGGTCAAATATATTGACGAAATAACTAATAAGCGGTAGTTGTCCTTACATTTTTTAAAGAATTGTAGCCACAACATATAATTATGACGAATATTTTGATGCTCGTAGAAAGTGAACCTTCTGTGGTCATACATAACTAGATATCAATAGTGTCTATCTTGTAGTAAGCTTATCGAATTGGTGGATTGGTGAATTGGTTGTAGATGGTTCTATTCTCAAAGAGAGTGTAAAATAATGATTTCAAGTGGCTACTGCTGTTGTTGAGAGTAAACTCTATTGGCAGTTGAAGTGGTAATAGCTTCTTGTATTTTTACATCAAACAGTACGCTGTTCTTATGGACTCGTTTATGAAGAATGAGTTTTAAGTGTCGTCAATTAATATTTTTTTTTTTCAATTATTCTCAATGCCGACGCACGCGTCTTTCATTACAATAAAATGCTTAATGGATAAGTTAGTACATTGCACCTACATGAAGACAGGGTGGCTCGCTACTATACTGTATATATAGAAACATCGAGAACACCTATAATCCTTTATGTATGGCTCTGATACTTGTAAGGAAGGCGGTTAAGTCAGTCGAATCCAGTGTTATCAATCGTAGGAAGTCTCTCAAGGGCATACAATCAAGGAAAATAGGATACATCCTGTTCAGCTCATATTATTTACACAGATTACAAAATGTTCCATCACGTGTTATTTGTATAATAACGCTGTAAGGAAAATTTACATATATTACTGGTAATTACTTTAGTCTATTTAAGTAAAAAGACTACAAAGTCCCTAATGCTAAATAAGAAGTGTGATGAAATAAAAGATAAAAACAGAGTGTGTCATTGTTTATTTTAAAACGCATCAATTTTTTGAATTGTAGTCTATCAATATTGATTTTCCCTTTATAGGGTGCAACAGATACCGGTGACGAATATCCCAATTTAAAAATGGCTTTATTAGACCGACACATTCACCTACCCATAAAAACTGAAAGGATAAAGACGGCGATAGACAATAAGATGCCTGTGAGAGCTACACGACAACTTGTTAGAGCGGAAATAACTACACTTGAGACCACACCCAGTTCTAGGCAAACGTTATCGAACAGAGACGAGGAAATAAAGTTTTTTACCAGTCTCAAAGGAAATAAAATGAAAAAGTAAACAGACGTAACAAAAAACCACTGCGTTTTTAATAAGTAATATGCAAAACATTGTATGTCAAGCAGATCGAAACTATTATGAATCAAGGGTTAATAAATTTCTTGTCATTGATAAAGTCTTCCGATCTAAGATACAATTTTTAGACAAAGTGCTGTTAAAACCAGTAATAAAAAATTACGCCAATCACGTACCGCAGTTGTCACGAGAAGAGACTAAACAGAAAATACATTGTTTTATCTTTTTAATTTTAATAATAGTAACTTTTCAAATAATTTATGTTAATAGGTTTAGTGACCTACATAACTTATGAACTGAGAGTACGAAATATACCAGGCATTCCATTAGATTGTACAGTCTGCGAGAAAGTTTTTGGGCGCGCTAAATATAGTTGCACAGAAGTTTTGGCATAAATGCGAATTATATTATATAAATAATATCGAGACAACTTAAGAATAAATAAATGCCAATTTTAGATTCCTATAATAATGTTTCTATTATATTTTGCATTAACCTTTTGACGATTTTATAAACAAGCCCGAACTTATTTTCTTTCCAAAGAGGTCAAATATATTGACGAAGTAACTAATAAGCGGTAGTTGTCCTTACATTTTTTAAAGAATTGTAGCCACAACATATAATTATGACGAATATTTTGATGCTCGTAGAAAGTGAACCTTCTGTGGTCATACATAACTAGATATCAATAGTGTCTATCTTGTAGTAAGCTTATCGAATTGGTGGATTGGTGAATTGGTTGTAGATGGTTCTATTCTCAAAGAGAGTGTAAAATAATGATTTCAAGTGACTACTGCTGTTGTTAAGAGTAAAATCTATTGGCAGTTTAAGTGGTAATAGCTTCTTGTATTTTTACATCAAACAGTACGCTGTTCTTATGGACTCGTTTATGAAGAATGAGTTTTAAGTGTCGTCAATTAATATTTTTTTTTTTCAATTATTCTCAATGCCGACGCACGCGTCTTTCATTACAATAAAATGCTTAATGGATAAGTTAGTACATTGCACCTACATGAAGACAGGGTGGCTCGCTACTATACTGTATACATAGAAACATCGAGAATACCTATAATCCTTTATGTATAGCTCTGAAACTTGTAAGGAAGGCGGTTAAAGTCACTCGAATCCAGTGTTATCAATCGTAGGAAGTCTCTCAAGGGCAAAACAATCAAGGAAAATAGGATACATCCTGTTCAGCTCATATTATTTATACAGATTATAAAATGTTCCATCACGTGTTATTTGTATAATAACACTGTAAGGAAAATTTACATATATTACTGGTAATTACTTCAGTCTATTTAAGTAAAAACACTACATAGTCCCTAATGCTAAATAATAAGTGTAATGAAATAAAAGATAAAGACAAAGTGTCATAAAGCCACATGATAGAAGTGAACGTTTTATACTACAGGAAAACATATTTAATTTTAAAGATATAACAAAGATCCAATGTCACGCAGTGTTCCCTGGCGGTCACCCATCCAAGTACTGACCGCGCCCGACGTTGCTTAGTTTCGGTGATAGATATAGTGTTTACCCCCACCATTTCTCGTCACAGAAAAAGGTTTCTGATCAGAATTTCTAGGACCTCCCAGAAGAGTTTCAAATACTACCAGAATAACGGCTAATTGTTTATGATAATTATTTTAAACCGCATCAGTTGTTAGAATTGTAGTCTATCAATACCGATTTTACCTTTATAGAGTGCAACAAGATGACGGTGACGAATATCACAATTTAAAAATGGCTTTATTAGACCGACACATTCACCTACCCATAAAAACAAGGAAATTATAATAACAACAGGTCTTGAAATACGTGAGAGGAAATTGAAAATGTTAACAAATGTTAGATACATTTTTTATTCATTTCGAGGTAATATAATTATATTGCAAACGAATAAATATAATGCTTACAGTCTGCGTCCAGACGACAGTCATACTGATTATATTAAAAGTTCTTATCATTTAAACCCAATTAAATGATATAAAGACCATTTGAAAACAATTCCATTCGTTTTTAAGCGCATCAACTGTAAAACACGGTTACTTGTGAATTTAACGCATCTGTATCTTTTATAATAAACATGTTCACTTACTACTTACTTCAAGTACTCTAGATCACCATATAACTTTCATTGTTATTATAAAAAAATATATCTTAAAATATTTGTTAACATACTTTCAAAACATTTTTCACGTAGAAAGGGCAAATCAATTATACTTTATCGTATATTGTTATTAAGTTGTCCACAACAATACCTTCAATTACTCATCGATCACTATCCGAAAGTAATTGTTCTCTTGTATGTACATCAAGATCATCATGACATGTTATTTTTTCGAGTAGATCTTTATCAATGACAAGAAATTTATTAACCCTTGATTCATAATAGTTTCGATCTGCTTGACATACAATGTTTTGCATATTACTTATTAAAAACGCAGTGGTTTTTTGTTACGGGCTTTATTAGACCGACACATTCACCTACCCATAAAAACTGAAAGGATAAAGACGGCGATAGACAATAAGATGCCTGTGAGAGCTACACGACAACTTGTTAGAGCGGAAATAACTACACTTGAGACCACACCCAGTTCTAGGCAAACGTTATCGAACAGAGACGAGGAAATAAAGTTTTTTACCAGTCTCAAAGGAAATAAAATGAAAAAGTAAACAGACGTAACAAAAAACCACTGCGTTTTTAATAAGTAATATGCAAAACATTGTATGTCAAGCAGATCGAAACTATTATGAATCAAGGGTTAATAAATTTCTTGTCATTGATAAAGATCTACTCGAAAAAATAACATGTCATGATGATCTTGATGTACATACAAGAGAACAATTACTTTCGGATAGTGATCGATGAGTAATTGAAGGTATTGTTGTGGACAACTTAATAACAATATACGATAAAGTATAATTGATTTGCCCTTTCTACGTGAAAAATGTTTTGGAAGTATGTTAACAAATATTTTAAGATATATTTTTTTATAATAACAATGAAAGTTATATGGTGATCTAGAGTACTTGAAGTAAGTAGTAAGTGAACATGTTTATTATAAAAGATACAGATGCGTTAAATTCACAAGTAACCGTGTTTTACAGTTGATGCGCTTAAAAACGAATGGAATTGTTTTCAAATGGTCTTTATATCATTTAATTGGGTTTAAATGATAAGAACTTTTAATATAATCAGTATGACTGTCGTCTGGACGCAGACTGTAAGCATTATATTTATTCGTTTGCAATATAATTATATTACCTCGAAATGAATAAAAAATGTATCTAACATTTGTTAACATTTTCAATTTCCTCTCACGTATTTCAAGACCTGTTGTTATTATAATTTCCTTCAATTATGTTTTATGGGTAGGATACTTTACTAACTACACTAATTTTGTTAAAAAAACTGTTGAAGTATTTGCTGACAAACATATATAATCAATTCAATAGGTTCTTAAGCCGAAGCGAGGCAGATCGTAGTTTATTGATTTGGGCCTATCTTTTTAATAAATTAACTACATATTTTACTGAGCTCATTTAGAATTATGTTTTATGGGTACTTTACTAACTACACTAGAATACTTTACTAACTACACTAACTTTGTTAAAAAAACTGTTGAAGTATTTGCTGACAAACATATAAAATCAATTCAATAGGTTCTTAAGCCGAAGCGAAGCAGGCCGAAGTTTATTGATTTGGGACTATCTTTTTAATAAATTAACTACATATTTTACTGAGTTCATTTAGTACATGTTATATTTTTTTACGAGAAAGACAAAATAAATGTTCTCAGTATAAAAGTATTTATTTTATGTATACGTCTGTTTACCCAAACATTTGAAATCAGTATTCATAATAGTGTATGTAACAACAGAAACGTATTTAAATGGTAGATTACCTCACGACCGTCAATCAGTATGTCAATCAACAACACAGTTACACAATTAGAATAATGAATTCAAACAATACAAAAAGCCCATTTAGTTACCATTCAAAGTTTGACAATAGCTATGAAATAGATATATTCATTACAACAAATTGAATGATGAGAGACAACAGCTTTAATAAAGATTAATTTACGCTCTTGATTTTATATTCTATACTTGATTTATGATCAAATTCTGGAGAAGCTATATCCTCGGAGTTAACCTTTAATTTCTGTCTAGACATAAACCTAGAACCTTGACTGAGTGTGAAAACGTTTATTGCAATAATGGCAAATATTTGCTTGCTCTATTATTATTATTTATAAGGCATAAAACCAGTGCAGTGTTCACGTAAACAATTTACGGTCCGGAAGCTTAGCTGCGTAGTGATTGTTGGTTCGTTCGAGACGGTGCGAAACTATAAATAATAATTATGGGTACTTTGTTATCGATTATTGTATATTGAACAGTTATGTATTTACAGTACTTGATTTGATAATAAATAACAGCGAAGGTAATGGCACTTGAAACTACATGCAATACTATGATGACTTAGTTGATTGCGTGTTCGGACACAGCGACCAGCGTCGATATACGTAGGTTTGATTCTTTGCAACAGAGTTGGAGCTGCTGGTGCAGGAAAACGTCGTGATAAAACCATAGCATGGTGCTAGGATTTTTTGTAAGTCCGTATTGCTAGCTACCACCCTCAAATTGAAAATCTGTCGCTTAGCACCTGTTCGTGTGTTCCCATCTAAGTTTGGCTTGTTTACCATCTTAGACTACATCATCATTTAAGATGAGATGAGACTGGTCAAACGCTAAAACTAATGAAGTATTAAAAAAATATATGATGAGCACATGTTGAGCACTGAAAGAATTGAAGGATTCAATGAGGTACTAATATTTGACAGATTGTTAAATGATTCAAGTCTGAAAACAAACTACTTGAACCAGGACAAAACGGTAACAGCCCGACAGTTGAGTTGAAACAATCTTTACTTGGCTTTACTATTGGGCTTAAGGAAACTTGCACCACGTATTGCGACTTCGTTTCTTTTATAATTTATTAGTCAATTAACAGTATATCAATACAATAATTTATAGTTCCTCATGATTAAACATCACCAGCCTGAGGCATATAATAAATGGATCGATAGAAAATACCAGAACACATCTTTGAAAGAGAACTTATTAAAATTTGAATAGATAATAATTTACGTGCCATGTTAATCATACTAGGACATGATAATGAATTTTCCATATTTAAACAATTTGATAGCTAATTGATTAGTCTCTTGTTGTTATACTTTGCGCAACGAAAAATTGAATTTAATTCACTATTTAGTTTTATTGTAGCTAATTAGTCTTATATGTAACTAAATAAATATTTAAGATAATATTTTTTGAATATCATTAGTATTATCAGCTCCAAGTTTCTTAATATTATGAGTATTACATACAAACTCAAACCAATAGTCACGGTTAGTTGTACGTGGTACCTGCTAAAACAAAAAGAACGAATGATGCCAGCGATATGACATGGTCCTTGTATTTAACCAGGTTGTGGATAACAAGCAAGCTATGAAAATTATTTTTTTCCGAACCAATTCACGAATTTTCTGGTACCATGTAGATACACCTTATGATTTATTTCTATTACCGACGGACATTCGTTTCGAGTCACCGTTTGTAATAGACAAAAATGTACCAATACTCACGCCTCTCTCACGGGCTACATGACGAGAAACGCAATATTACAGCCCGACCGGTGGTTTTGACACTCGTCAAAGGAGTTTAACAAACACTATTTTTTTTTTCGGACTAAATACGTTATTGGCCCGACGGGCCTCCATAGTTTCACTACTAAGCCGAGTATTTAAGGCACTTCGCGGCTTGGCGACAAGCTCAAGTGGGCCAGAGTGGCCGACCCTCAGCTTGACTGTTGCCTTGGACGTTGCAAGTCTGTCTAAGCTAAACTAAGGTAGCTATTCACACATGTAAGAACTCGTATCATGTTTACCGGCATGTGAGCCTCATGAATTCAAACGTGTATTTCGTGGACATTAATTTCGAGTTATCGTAATACCACAGTCGTGAAGGGAGTTTTAAATTTCTACCTTTATCTGAACAACTTTTGAGGTTCATTTTAGCGTGAAAAGTCGTCGCAAAATTATCACGCGGGTGGGGTAGAAAGAAAATTACATACGACTGCAAATATTCGTTGAACCACGCAACAACATTTTAGGACTACATAGATATTTTTATACATGTGAAGATCACGCTTTACAAAAAATCGCAGCCCAGAAAATTACATAAAAAATTATATACCGTTACAAAACTATTAAGCCAATGTACTATTAAACCTGTTATCAACCCCGTTGAGTCAGAACCGGATAAAAACACGACAGAACCTAATAAAATTCACCATAACAATTTAGTAAAAATTGCATTGGGTATTTGCTTAAATTTTTACCACCAACGAAATGATAAGAATATTTTAAAAAATCTTACCAAAACCTCATAATTTACATGTAAATTATATTAAGAAACGGCTGCTGTTACTTTCATTACGTTGTAATACAAGCAAGTTACACAACATCGAGTAGTCCCTATTAAACTGGTCGCTAATGAATTAAATGTCCTCAAGAAACCTGTTCGATAGTGAAGAGATTTCGGCCCCTTTACGTGTAGCAAGTCCCACGTTCATTCGGGTCATTAAAAATAATTCTATGGACACGGAGAGCATTAATTTAAAAGCGGGCAGCACCCCTGCGGTTCTCTTGGGCAACCGTAATTATGTTACGTTAAAGTCGTTGGTAGAATTTTAGCCGAAAACACTGAATGGAAGTAAATATTAGAAGCATCATTAATTTTTTGTGAGGTTAAAAAGGATCCATATATGGTATAATTGGGATGGTATAATTTAGTTGATGAAACAAAGACATATAACTGGTTTTGTGAATACGGTAACCTTAACATATAAATGTTACGTTAAGTTGCTTACTTGATGATAAAATTTTGGAGTATTTTTTTGTTATATTTTATTGGCTAGTTTCTGCTTGTGGCTCCGTTTCCGTTTAACTTGATTTGACCAACCCCTTGGAAACAGTACTATATGTTGTTTTCTGTATTCCCGAGGATTTCTATGCGAAATTCCATGACTCAAGGTTCAATAGATAAGTCTTGGAAGCGTCACAAAAAAAATGGCATTCGAATTTATAATATTAGAAATGAAAAGGATTGTGGTAGGACACCGAAATTTTAATTGATTTGACCGAAATTTAATTTAATTAACAACTATGATTATTTATGTATTGTAAAAATATATAACATGAAGAGATAAACCAGATCGAGTTTCTTGCCGGTTCTTCTCGATGACTTGGTTGTTTTCTGAACCGGTGGTAGCTTTGACGTTCATAAGCGCCTTCTCAGGACCTTAATTGTATAAAGGATATTTTGATTTTATGATGATGTTGAGATGGTCGTAGTGATGATCACAAGTATATATCAATGGATACTGATATCCCCCTCCTCCATACACAGGCTGGTAACACACTTGCGACTCCCCTGGTGTTGCTAGTATCTATGGACGGTAGTGATCACTTAACGTCAGGTGACCCACCTGTTCGTTTGCCTCCTTTTGATATAAAAAAAATAAATATATCACAGATCGATAAACTCCATCCCCCTTTTCTCCTGTTTGCCATGAAATTGGCACACCCAAATGTTTTTACGGATATTTTATTCTATCCATTCTATTACACTTCGCTACTAGGTGGCGCTAAGTTATACTATAATAAGTTTTATATTGTACGTTGTGGGTGGTAGCTAGTAAATACATAAACACCAATAAAAATACTCACGGAATTACGTCACCATTTGCTATATATCATTAATTTGAGACTAATGGAATTCGATGTGAAGCAATATTATAATGTAGTATCTTAACAAAGACACATAACACTTCTAGTATTTTTGTAACACAAATAATTATGTGCTGACAAATACAGTTTACCTCGACATAGAAAAAAAAACCCCTTGTGTAAATGTCATAGTCGGGTCACCCGATTAATGTTTCCGCTGGGAGCCGTATCTAGACGGAATCTACAACGATCCAGTTGCCAGCAGGGCACACCCAGTCTCGAATACGAATTGTCGGAGCGCACGATCTTCATTACACGCACAAATAACGATTACCTAGTAAATGTCACGATGTAAACGAGGAGTGTATGCGGTGTGATGAAAAAAGGTAGGGGAGGGGGGGGGGGTTTACCATCTGAGAAATGTCGTTTATCGTGACGACGCCCACGCGCGATAACATCGCAACCGTCGACAATCGGCTCAAGGAATTGGGCTTTTGGAACCACGCGTTTTACTCGGAAACTATTTGTACGATATTTACTTAACCTCTATGCAATGTTTGGAATAAACTTTATTCAGTTTTGGCAGTTAATCTCCTAGATTATCACTACCATTGTGGAGTAGGTAATCAATCATATTATAAGTTTGTTGTGATAATTTCAATGTTCTAACTTAGAACTTTCCAGAGAGTTTCTGTGCACTCTGTGCTATCATTTTCCATCCAATTCACCTGTGCACAATAACCGAACTATGTTACGTAAAACACCACCAATATTACAAAAGATTGATTCAAAGAACACAAGATTATGAATGAAATATAAAATCGATTAAATCAGACTAGGGTCCCGCTTAAAACTCTGGAATAAACTTAATTAAAAAGTATGAGGAAATTACATACTCTATTCCTTTCAGGATATATTAATTCGTTTAGATATTAACAGCTAAGGATGAGGATTAAAATCTACGTCATCAACATAAATGGAAACTTGTTTTTTATTACAAAATAAAATGCACACTCCAGGTGCGACGTCATAATTCTAAATAATCAACTGTATGGAGACGACATTTCTGTTGTCAATGTAAATTCACAACATTGAAAAAAGCTGTTGTAGCTATCGATACAGACGCACGTACATCGAATAGCCATTTCCGATCGGAGATATCAAACGCACGTGACATCCATTTATTGCGTCCGACTGGGATTAAAAGCTTCCCACTATTAGTCTGAATCCCCTGAGTATTAGAAAGCTACTATCTCCTATTTTGGCGAAGCGCAAGCTACATACCCACTCACTGAGTTTTCATAACGTATACTCTTAAAACTGTTAATGTTATCACAAAACAATCTTAGCCGTACAATAATAAATAGACGATAATCGTTCCGATTTGCGGTCGTAACCAACGAGCTGAATTTCTTGATGACACACTAATATCACCCGAAGCAAAACCAAATTCTAATTAACATTTCTGATGAATCAGCGAGATCGCTCTCTCCCTATTTCTCAATAACAAACCGTCGTACACATTCAGTAGAATCTGAAATGAGTATTGATGTGGTATAATTTCACATTGTCAGTATGTAGGTCCAACCGGGATTACATTAACGAACTCGTAATAGGATTATATAGGTCTATTTGTCCCAGTTTAGACGTTGCACCGTTACCGATCGAGCCACACCCATCAGCGGGCTGTCTGTAACAATATAATGATTATAATCAAAGGCATGTATTACCATGTACTGTGCTAGTACATCGGAACGTGTCAGTGACGGCGCAGAGATTCATCAATCTCTACCGGTGATGAGAATTATCAGAATCGTGAGTTACGACGGGATATTGTTTTTAATATTGCAATAAATCAGTCTCGATAGAAGGTGAAAGCTTATATCTGTTATGACAAATTGGAAGTTGAACGCGCAATGATTTACAATTCACATCACGCGACCGCGTAATTGAATGGACCACAGCGATCACGGGACGCGTACCATTTCATTCGACCGTGAGTCACGAATTAGAACTCAACAGAGATCGTAATTATGCTCGAGTTATTTCGTGAACACCCACTCGTTCCGACGCGGTTAGATAGATAACGAACGCATCATAAAGCACGTTAATTTAATCAGAATCGAAATTAAGGTTAATAAATGAGGGAACGAGCCGAGCGAGTGCAGTGCGGTGCAAAGTCCGTGAACTCTATGACGACGCTTTGTAGATATACCACGGCACAGCAGAAACTATTATTAAGACATCGGTTTGCAAAATTGTTTTTATTATGACCTGTAAAATATATTTGCATACGAATAGTATAAACGTTATGCGATAAAATCTGATCCGCATCGTATTTTTATATTGTCTTTTTAATAACAACTATACATATGTTATAACTTAAATAAACATAAATAGTAATACATTACACGTTTGCATGATATCAAATTCGTTATCCTGTTCATTTTTGTTGTTTATCTAATAGAAGAGTCAATTAAAACTATCAATAATTTAAAATTTCCAATCTAAATTACTTTATTAATCTAATGTTGAATTAATATTGGTAACTAGTTTTATATCTTGAACTAATTGACTAAATACTCATTTTATAATAAAATACTCTCCATTTCCGAGAAATAGTTTTTCTTCACAACTCAAAAACACAGCACTGTAAGATATTCTGTATCTTTAAAATGAACACGAGGTGTTTGTTCTAAACGTTTCCTGCTGTAGCTACTTTATATCATTACATGATATGAGATCACTTTAGCTATAGTAAGTGTCGTGTCTCGAACAATTGTTAGATGTAGAGCGGTTAACACTGCTACCTCCAATTAACAACATTAAAGCGAATTGTGAGACACGCCAGCCAAGAACCTAACGTCGGACTCGTAATGAGGTGTGTTACAAATGTTCAGAGAAACAATGGCTATTTTATATTGATGATTTATAAGTAAGTTGTGGGTGGAGATGGAATTTCGCGCGAATTCAATTCTATAGTTTTAATAAGGCGTTAGATTATCTTCAGTGAGGGAGAACGCGCTCATTCGAACGTAGGTGTAATGCATATTTCAAAAGTCCTATCTAGAGTCTATCAGATTTCTAATAATATAACATGTATCGACTACTCAGTAAGTTTTGGTTTCTCTTTAGAGAATGGTGATTACTGATAATTAGTAATGTCGACATAATACAGGAGTTTACTTTCATATTTTTTTTCTCTCAAATCTAACATCGTAAAAAATAAAATACCGTTCGGTTAGTTCAAAGATGCTAATGTCCAATTAGAATAATTGTTAATGTTTTTTAACGAAATGCATAATAAATATACGTATAACGAATACTGACTTGTTGATGGACGTATTTATTACTTATTAGATGAGCATACATACGAACAACTCTAGTCTTCAAAAGTTGAATGTTATATGTAAATTATATTCAATGTCGTAATAAAAGTTACGTTGGGTAAAGTCGAGATAAGAATGGTATGCAGTAGACGAGACGAGAGATATAAAAGCGTTATTACTATTTGTAAATAAAACGATTATGAGTACATAGTATTTTAGAAAAATGTTTTTTTTTTTCTGATAACCATTAATATAGAAAATTGAGATTTTACATTACATGAGATTGAGACTACTACTTACAAACTACAATTAAATTTTATCATATTATTTATACTTCGGAGAATAGGATTATCTTTAACGGTTAGCGTGTTCTCGAACACTGCGTTGATCGCTGTAGTTTCCAATACTTACGAATGAAAAGTAGTGGTTTTTTTTAATTCGCCTAGCTAGTTACCACCCTCGAGTTGAAAATCTATCGCCAAGCGCTTATAGGTGTGTGTAAGCAAGTTGCACTTGAGAACCAGTCCCTTCTAGATTTAGCGTCTTTACCATCTTTACATCGTCTTTAAACATCAGGCGAGGTTGTAGTCATAGGCTAAAACTTTTGAAGTATAAAAACAAAAACACAACGGAAGGAAACCATTTAAGAACAGACTGTGTTTTAACCACAATATTTCCTTGATGAAAGGGACGAACATTGACAAAATGTACTTCCTACTTTTATATAAATTATTTACATACTAATAATCTTATTTTTTGCCACAGATCAGTTCATGCATTTCTATGAATGATAAAGCAAATAAGGATCTTACTATTAGTACTACACTTATATAGATTGTTACAGACAAAGACACAAGACACAAGATTATTTTGTAACAAAAGACACATTTTAGTTGTCTGTGGCGGTACTTACTGCACGTTGTTTAACAAATAATCCGCTTTAAGAGGTCCTTCACCCCGCAATAAAGAAAGCAATTGAATCGATCGGCGTGGGACTTTGATGCAATAAAATTAATTCACTCACAAAGTTGATACTTTCGGCATTTAAGTAAGAAATATCGACGTAATAAATTTTCTAGGAAGTTATTTTTTTTGGGTTCCGTAATCCATAATTATGGAACCGTAACTCGGTTCCATTGCAGATTTACTTAGTCAATAAGTTTGTCTGTGGGTGTCGTAAGAAAAAATTGTCGCTAGAAAAAATGTATAATAAAATATAAGTACCTAATATATATATACTTAATATTATAAAGATGTAAAGTTTGTGAGGTTGTAGCAGGTATAATACCTGGATCTACTAAAACGATTTTGAAAATTCTTTTACCAATAGAAAGCCACGTTATTTGTGAGTGTCATGTCTATATATTAACCCGAAAAATAAAAAGACTTTTTTGTGGTAGTCAGATTTACAAAGTAAGTCGGAGAAAAAACTTAGGGATAACATAATATAATTTTTTTTTTAAATTAGGTACAATAGGCATTAGTAAGGGACCCGAGGTGCGAGTTTTATTCAACACTTGATTACATTTATTAACATCAATGAAGATTAACAATAAAAATATGCAAGAACACAACAATTATAAATCTGATAAATGATAGAGATCGAAGATATCTAACATTTTAAATATTACCCGCCCACCCCGTACCACCCTCTCATAGAAAACCGACGTAACAGTGCTTGCATTGTTGCGTTTCGTACGGACAGTGAGAACGTCGGAGGACCTCCTCCTCCTTTCCCCCTCCCCCTGCCCCCAAACACAGGCTGGCAACGCACTTACGACTCCACTGGTGTTGTTGGTGCTTATGGACGGTGGTGATCACTTAACATCAGGTCGTTTGCCTCCCATAATATAGAAAAAGGTAAAAATATGAAAGTTTCTTATTTATTGATCTGTTTATGTTTTTTTTTTATAAATTGTTAGTGATTTCCCCCTCACTACACTAATAAACAAAGTAAATTATATATATATTTAATTGGGTATTATAAAATGAATACGCGTACTACGCACGATATGATATGTTAAAATATAGCAAATTTTCATTTATCACCTGTGAAATAGCTGTGATAAAAGATAATCTTACTGCTACACAATTATAATCAGATAACTATTTATAATCCGTAGTTATATACAAACAAGATATCTAAGGCAGTTCCAAATTAGAACTGACTTCAACATATAACACTAAGGCGACAATAAAATTGTGTTGATTTAAAAGGAGGTGAGTGAACTAGTTCATCGCCCACTATACTCCGAGCGATTTAAAAATGTCACAGCGGTGGCAACATTATCCTGTTTTTTCACGTTAATCCTAAAACGTACGGCTGTCATAATTATCATTTGGCATGCCGCCCGGCTCGGAAGTATTTTTTTTTCTACAAAGACTCGTTAACTCTCGAAGATATTCGTAAATATTTATGTTTGTTGAAAAAAAAACCCTTTGTAGCAATAATTAAAGTATAAGGGTAACAACATATTTATTTTTTAAATTTAATAAAATATCTTTGGTATTATTATAATACAGTATTGTTTCTTTATTTTTGGATGTTCATATCTTTATATATAAATTTCATCTGTGTATGTCACTGAACTCCTCCTAAACGGTTGGACCGATTTTGATGAAATTTTGTGTGCGTATTCCAGTGGATCCGAGAATGGTTTAGATTTACAATTGGACCCAGTAGGTAGCGATGCGTTTGGTTTTTAGGGTTTTTTAAAATTATCAAAGCAGGACAACGTCCGCAGGTACCGCTAGTTAATTATATATTCGGATTGTCACGCACCGTAAACTTCTAGTAATTATTTAACATTCTTTATAATAACAATGAGAAGATTTCAATGTTAAGGTACTTGAAATCTATATCTATACTATTATTATAAAGATAAAACATTTGACTTTGGTTTATAATGTATAAACTCATAAAAGGTTAATTGATTTCAAAAATTATTTCATCGCGACGCGAGCAAAATCTAAAGTACTTTATTCAATTTAGGTCTTGAAAAGGCGCTTATGAACGTCAAAGTTACCACCGGTTCGGAAAAAACAACTCAGCCATCAACAACAACCGGCAAGAAACTCGATCCGGCTTAGTATTTCATAATACATACTTTAAAAAACATAGATAGTTAGTTACATTCGGAAACGATGCACAGAGAGGGCAATCATTTCCAGACGTCACCAACGTTCACATATTGATTCACCCTATAATTTAGACTTTAGACATTACATTTTAAAAAAATCTCGCGTCTTACTATAATTCCGAAATTATAAAAACAATTTATTAGAATTGCGGCAAACGAAGAGTTTGCATTTACATGACGTAACTTTCGAGGAACGAAAGTATGAATCATGTGTGATAATTACATTTAACTAGATATCTAAACACTATCATTCCCATATAAATGACCCTTTAACGGTTCTGATTGCACAATCGTCTTGATATAAACTTGATCACTTTAAGTTTAGTGGAATTTTTAATCCCGAATAATTGAATGACATTAATCTTATCTATAATGCATAGTAGCTCTCGGCTCGGGATCGACGGAATGTAAGGCGATGTCACGAGTAATTTATTGCGACGTACGGTGACACCCGTCGTTCGTAAGAACCAATGTTAATCGTAAGCCGTATTCGTTATTTTACTGATACGAGAACCGAATTTTCTCGTTAAGTATATTTATAGACGACTTCAGGTACTAGAGATAAGTAATAAATTTATCTATAGCTGATAATAACAGAGTGAATTTTTCAATAAAGGTTGTTAATGTAAGCTTTATTTCGTTAATTTATTTTGATAGATGTTACAAAGTGGTAAGTAAATGTGGTGAAATGTATCTCTATAGTAATATTATAACGCTGAAGTGTTTGTTTGCTTGAACACGCTAATAATGAGAAAGCCTATATCTCAGGAGTGGCCAACAAGTCGATCGCGAGAGTACTAGAGATAAGTAATAAATTTATCTATAGCTGATAATAACAGAGTGAATTTTTCAATAAAGGTTGTTAATGTAAGCTTTATTTCGTTAATTTATTTTGATAGATGTTACAAAGTGGTAAGTAAATGTGGTGAAATGTATCTCTATAGTAATATTATAACGCTGAAGTGTTTGTTTGCTTGAACACGCTAATAATGAGAAAGCCTATATCTCAGGAGTGGCCAACAAGTCGATCGCGATCGACCGGTCGATCGCGCGATCAATTTTGGTCGATCACTCGCAAGTTCCATGAGTTAATGGTACGACTGTTCACTGACATCCGTCGTATTGAGGGTTGGGATTGAGGTGGGGAGAAGGGGGGTATTCATGTATGTTGTTTATTTACCCATAAATTATGGAACTCGCAAGAGTGCACGTCGGTATAAAAGCACATTGCATAAACTTCCCCCTTTTTACCTAAGAAATAGGTCGATCGCGATACAATTTTAAAATAAAAAGTAGATCTTATGTGCACAAAAGTTGGCCACACCTGCTATATATCATAACGTTAAGACCAATAGGAGCGGAACGACAATGAAGAAATTTTCAAAATCTGGGTACTATTAAAAAATATTTTCACCCTTTACCTAAAAGCAGTCGCGTGTTAAAATTATCGTTAGCCAAAAGTAATGGAACTCGCAAGAGTGCACGTCGGTATAAAAGCACATTGCATAAACTTCCCCCTTTTTACCTAAGAAATAGGTCGATCGCGATACAATTTTAAAATAAAAAGTAGATCTTATGTGCACAAAAGTTGGCCACACCTGCTATATATCATAACGCGGAACGACAATGAAGAAGAGCTCCAAATCTGGGTACTATTAAAAAATATTTTCACCCTTTACCTAAAAGCAGTCGCGTGTTAAAATTATCGTTAGCCAAAAGTAATAATTCCTCGCGGGCGAAGTTGTGCGCAGAAGCTAGTTTGTGATATATTTATGTAGATGAACCGAGGGGCATGTCACAGGATGTTCGCTCCGTTGAACCCGCCTCACAGAATGCTCTCCCTTTGAAAGTAATACACATACGGTACGCCAATTTCACCGGTGATTACTGGCGCATGTAGAGCCGTAGTGAATCTTCTGAACAAACCTACGATACACCGCGAGTAGTTCCCCATACGCGGTCGCTTTCGTAACCGTTCACTTTCACTGTGCCGCCGCATAAAGCCGATAGGTACTGCATAAATATACGCAAAAACTTCGCGATCCATCGAGAGGCTTAGGAAATCATGTACGAGCGAACGAACCCGGTTGGGTAACTGTGCCCCCGTGCGAACAGCCACATAGTTAGTTAGTTTCGGCTCGGCACATCGTGTTGCACAATGTGAACGATGCTACACAATGACTGGTGGTTTGTCACGAACAACAGAGGCACAAAGACTGTGAAATATAATACTAGGTTATTTAGAACGTGACCGCAGTGTGATCCATTACCTGACATACAGTGCGAATAAGTTCTTTTTTTTAGCATACTACTGCAAACTTATCTCCTATTTTGTTTGATAAGACCCATTGCTTCACAAGGAGGTAATGAAACTGTACAAAAATTACTTTTCAGGATTGTTTACAAGGTAAACAAACACTGGTTACGTTTGTCCGTAAATTAGAAAAAGGTATCAAAAATACATTTTTAAATACACAGAATTGCTTGGTTAATGACCTCAATAAGGTACAAATCCCACGCACTACGTAAACTGCTTATAAATTTAGAACAAGTACAATAAAACGTTCAATGACGACAAATCAAGAAACGACATTAACGATATTGAAACGTTTCTAGAAAGAATTAAACGTAATAAGGTCTGCTGTCTAGGAACGCTTTCCTAGTTCTATGTACGAAGAACTGATTCTAAATTCATTCAATTTGGAATAACATTGGGCATAAACGTTTATGTATGTAAACTGGTAATGAGATTTAAGGTTTTACAAGTTTTACGATGTACCCTAAACAACTGCATTGCATGTGCTCGTATAGGTATTGCCGAGTGGGTTTAAACGATCAATATGAATGGTAATGTAGTAGTACGTGTGATACTTTACAAAGGAATTTTAACCGAAAATACTTACATAATATAGAATACCTTCATATTGAATATTACGTTTGCCTGCAAATGTATGTATCTACAAAGAAATGATTATGATTATTCAGTCTTTATGTGTTATATTATGTTTAATATTTACCATATTTCATGTGATTTACATTATTCGATTTGTTGCCCTTACTACATCCAGAATATCCCTGATCTATCCTCTCGAACATACCCCATCCAAAGGCAACCTGAAAGGGATTGCTATCAGCAATAAGGCCCGCCCTTTGTACCTTTAACCACTTAATCTGAAATGTCTAAATGTATGTTTGTATAACGGTGTATATGTTTATAGTAAATATGTGATAAATAAATACCAGCTGCATAACAATAATTGTTTATAATGGTCAACATATAATTTTTATGTTTTGTAAAATTCTTAGTACGTTTTTTTGTCTTTTCTTATTACCATTAGACGTCCCGCTTTCCGTGTATCTGTTTCTGTCTCCCTCTAATAATTATATAGGTATCATATCCAAATAGTGCTTTAAAATCTACAATTATAATACAAAGCCACGGTAAGTAATTTAATTTTCAGATATTGTAGTGCACATTCTGAGAGAAGTGTATAAAACTCATTATGAATACAGAACGAACGAAACTGCATTAATATGCCGCAGCGAACAGTAAGCAGCCAACTACTTTATATAATTATAATAAAGAATGTAATTAAAAAAAATATAAGTAGAGATATATGTTAATTTTAATCTCAAAGGAAATAAGTGACCGTAACGGGAGGCATTTGCATTGAAACTAAACTATAAAAGTGTTACGAATATTAACATAACGAGATTCACCTTGACTATTGAATTATTATATTCATTGAACGTGATATTTATTTTATAAAAACTGCTACAGCGTATATATTATAGAAATATGTACATAAACTATTTGACATTCACTCTGCATCTATTAATATCCTTACTTAATATTATAAGTAGGAATGTGTATTTGATACGCGTTAACTACTCAACCGATTATAATGACATTTTGCATACATTTTGTCAAGGGTACAGTGTACATATCATTCAGAAAAAGTTTACTACTCCTGAGGGATACGTCAAATCTTTATTAAAGCGAAAGGAACTGCATGCAAAACTTGGTATGTACATAAAAATGTTAGCATATCTAAGATCCGTAAACTTCAACATCGTTTCACCAATTCACCATAAAAAATGGCAAACCTAAGTCTTTATCTATTATTACTCAATAATAGCAATATTATAGACAACAAAGATAACCCTAGGTAAAGTTTGTTCTAAGAATGTCAAAAGTATGGATAATAATTTCAATAAACCTAGGTTGAACGACCGGTGATAAAACCTGCGAGCGGCGGTCCAGAGTAAATAACTTTCGATAATAAAACGGACAATATACCATTTTGTTTGTTCAAACTTCAAAAAATTATCATTTCTCAGTTGGTTGGCTTCATTTTCACTTCACCTGATGGTCATTGACACTGTCTTTTAACATAGACGCTTAGAGGATTGAGTTTATTTCTTATGTTTCTAGATAATTAAGTCAAATATTAAGTACCTATTTTTTAATTAGTATACAATGAGAATCGAGTGCAGAGTGTCCTCCATAAATATTGCTACTGTCTAAACCTACCTGGTATAAAATAACAAAACCATCTTTGATAATATATAGAATTTTTACTTTACCCTGCAGTCTGGGTATTGGCTGTATAGTGACCACCACGAATCTTTCCTGGTCTGAACTCAATTTCTGTAGATCCAATGCTGTCTCCCTTCAAACTTCCTTGGCACATTTCGGCCACTAATTTTATTCCTGTAAAATGTAATTGCTTTTAATAATGTACAAAGCTATAAGTATATTGCAAAACTGTCTGTTTTCTTCTGTTCTATAATTTAAAAGTAAGTTATTTCTGGAACTAGTGACAGTTTATATTTGTTCACTTTACATACAGGGTACATTTTAATAGTAACTTTTATGTTTTAATTAATGCATACAAAGGTTCACAGACTAGAATATAAATATTACATTTTTAGTAGTATGGTTAATCTTATATTTTAATCCCATAATTACTTCAAATATTGTGTTATGTTGGTTAAGCAATGCAGAAAAAATTATATATCATATCATGACATATAAAACAAAGTCCTCTGACATATCTGTCTGCTCGCAATAAACTCAAAAACGACTAAACAGATTTTCATAAGGTTTACGACCAGTTGATAAAACAATTCACGAGGAAAGTTTAGTTATACAATTTCTTCAACATTTTTTTTATAAAGGCGGCATAACATCATATAACGTACTCTGTGATAACACACGCCGGTCCCGCTATTTAAATAATAATTTAATCCGACTTCATTTTTTTCAAGGAGTGTTTTAGAAATTGGCAAAATAAATAAGTAAATTTCGTTGTCATATATTTAATTTAAAATTTTGTAAATTCACCTTTCAAATGTTGTGCTGCTAATCCTGGTTTACTTCTTGCGGCGCGTATGTTTGTAACTCGCACCGGTTTACCTAGTATAGCGCTTAGCCCTATGGAAATACGTAAAATTTGACCACCCTAGAAAAAAATACAGGATCAGAGTAGGGCCGTCTTAGACGGCGACGCCTGCCTGGGGTAGCGAGGGCGCTTTGTGCGCGGGGTGCGGGGACATGCGCGATAATTTGCGGTATGACCCATGCCGTGGCACAGAACACAGCTCGGGGGATCGGAGGAGTCTTTCGAGCGAGAGCACTCCTTGGTGGAGTGGTCGTCGAGGCACTTAACGCACCTGGACTTCAGGAGACAGTTTCGTGCGGAGTGTCCGTACACCTGGCAGTTGTGACACTGCGAGGGCACAGACGTTTTGCGCGGCGGCTCGACGATAACGCCGGAGAGGCCGCAGAGGGTCGTGAGATTGAATATCGCTTTCCCTTGATGGGTGCGATCTAGAACGACGAGAACCATGTCGTATGGGGCCCTGGTGCGCGGAGAGCGCATGCGATGAACCTCGCGAACAGGAATCTTCTGCTCTTTGAGGTCGTCGGAAATGTCGCAGGTCGGAAGTTCTGAAGGAACCCTACGGATGACTACCCGTAGTTTACGCTCCTCTTCGAGAGAGTGCGTGAAATAACCCCACTGGTTGTCCCGAAGGAAACGAGTGAGGTTACGATGGGCGGTGGAAGTAGCTACCTTCACCTGAATACCTACAGCGGTATTCACAGCGGAGGTGTAAGGGATGCTTGCCGTTTCCAGCAAGCTTGAGATCTGGACCCAAGACGCTTTGTCTTGGATCGTAACGGGGGGCGGTGGGCGGGACTTTTTGCCCGAAACTGCAGAACCCGCAGCTCGAGGCGAAGCGGGTCTAGAGGGCGCTGGCGTCGTCTTCGGCACTTTCGTGCCATCGATCTTTTTGTAAGGCACGTTGCCTTTCGGATAGGACGAGTAGTTTAGGCGCTTATTGCGCGGTTTGCGGTGCGTGACGGTGGTGAAGCCATCGTCCGCAGGAGGGTCTTGCTCCATATCGGAGCCTGAGTCGGAATCACTATCATGATCGGACGGGATCTCGAAGTTATTAGCTGCCTCAGTCTTGGCATAGATCGAGGGAGCGGGCTTCGAGGAATTGGGAAAATCGACGCGACGCTTCGCAGCGTACGCGTCGTAATCGTCTTCGAACGAAAACGTTTCTTACGAACGCTGCTATAACAATGAGAGACATAACAATGACTGAGTTCTAGAGAAATGTTGTAGAGCTTGATAATGCCTACCAAAAAGGCCGCGACAGCATATGTATGTATAACTTTTATATTTAAGTCACAAATGTAGTTTTTTATATTTAAAACAAAATTAAATCGTTAAGTGATGTTTATTGGTTATATTATCAACAACAATTATGAATTCTTATCAATATGTAATGATATAATAACTGAGCCACAGCAATGCATGGCCGGCTCAGCTAGTATAATATAATAAGGCATTTGTACTACTAATTTTACAATAACATGCTACTAGATGGCGTTGAAACGAATCAACTTCTATGCCGTCTATATGCGTTATTTCTATTATATGCGTATATATTTTCGCTCTATACATTTTGCTCCACCTATTTATTACGAGAAAAGTAGTAGCAACAAACAATGATAAATAGTTGCGAAAGTGCAGGAAAAGCAAGTAATTAATAAAGATGACAAATTAGGTTTAAACGAACTATTCAGACCTCACGAACGAGCGTGAATTTTGTTAAGGGAAGCAGTTTAACAATTTATTATACATTAAATTATGAGGTCATCGAAGAAGAAATAGTATACAAAACAAGCGAACTATGACGTCATAAAAAAAAAACGGAACTGGTAAGAAATGGATCACGACACAGTTCTATAAAATAAACATATATTTTAATTACTACTCTTGGTAAAATACGTCACTTATACAAGGAAATACCGAAATAAACATATTTTTTAAATTTATATTTTTAGTTAAGAATTCGTTTTTACAATTTATCTCAAATCGGCTTAATTTTATTCATATAAGCTTATTATTATTATAACGTAAAATATATCATATTTGTTGATGGCCTTAAAGAACTGCCATTTTAAATATATTAAAAACATAATTTCCCACAGAATTCACAGGTTCATGAATATTAATAAAAAATAATATTTAAAAAATATATGAAAAATTAACATTACAAAAATATTAACTTAAATTGGAGTTTTCGATTTAAATAGCACGATTCAATGTAATCGAAATTCATTAATAATGCGGTAAAGCCCACGAAAATGGTTGGAATGTTACTCAACGTCCCTTCTCTGCTGTGTGCGGTATCCTTGGCCGCACCGAGCCGACGTACCCTATAGCAAATTATGTATATGTATATCAATAATCATCAACACGAAGTAATATGCTACCGTCGTGTTGTTCTATTCGACCTTTATAGTGTACTAGTTGACCCGGCCACGCGTTGCTGTGGCTCAGTTATTATATCATTAGGTATTGATAAGAATTCATAATTGTTGTTGATTTTTTTTATTGTAGCACGGTAAAATGACTGCATTATGCCTGATGGTAAGCACAGTACAATCCAAAAACAATGGCGACCAACGAGTGACACATTATCCATCGCCGGTCGCCGCTGTCATGCCGACCTGCGAAAAGCTGGATATGCACAGGCTGATCCCGAAACGCGACCCGCAGAAGCAAATGACTATGACGGGCTTATTCGCCATATACATGGTGGTTGCGACCCAGTCAGGCTGTGAAACCCTACCACCCCGCTTTCGCCGTTGCCTCGTTCGTTATTCAGCAGGGTGCACCACGTGCAGGTGAGGTCGGCTTGGGTGTCTCAAGTCTTAGATGTTATTCGACACCCCTTACACCCCAAACCGATGATTTAATGAAACCAGGACTAAATGTTACTCGAGGATATGCTTTATGATTTTCTTGGTGAGGTTTTATCGTGAACGCAGTACTTTAGCAGTGATGCATGTTCAAACAAACAGACAGACGTTTCTAAAAAATATTCAAATGTATTTAATTATTTATAACAAGACACCTGCACTTCTTTTCATAAAAATCTAAAATCTCCTTTTTTTATGTATAGATAGAAGATAATGAAAAGCTTTGCCAAATTCCATGTTAATTTAAACCATACCTTTAGCACATGTTGTTACTCCTTGATACGGCCTCACCAATTTTTCTTTTAGTCACTCTGAATGTGGCCGATCTTCGGTTTTGCACGTATCGTCAGAAGTTTAATACAAAACAAACATCAAATATTATTATAAGAATCTAATATTTATCTATTCTTAAGTTGTCTTGATGTTGCACAGCATTATCATTATTACATAGTATAAAATAAAGTCCCCCATCGCGTCTGTCTGTCTGTCTGTTCGCGATAAACTCAAAAACTACTGAACGGATTTTCAAGCGGTTTTCACCAGTGGATAAATTGATTCCTGAGGAAGGTTTAGATATATATTTTGTCAAGGTTTCTTTTATTATCAGGGCTGTAATACGTCCACCGGATCCACTAGTATAATATAATACGTATTTATATCTAATTTTAAATTTTGCGTAGCTATATTCGGAGTGGTCAAAAAGTTTGGCATTGGCTTATAATAATTAGCAATTAATGGAGGTTTTTTTTTTAATTTCCATTCTATTTAGCGAGAGAATTAACAACGAAAGGTTATAAATATAATATATCATTATGATCTCACGTTCCCACTCAATCTTTTATTAGATGAAATAATATAAAAATCACAACATTATAATTAGTTTAACGCTATATTATTTGCAAACACTTACCTAATTAAATATTTTAATTGCTCTTCGAACCGTTCTCAAATTATTTCCTTATACAAATGAACTATAACTTTTACTTATACTACTTTTTGGATGTGGTATTTTTTCTTCGTCCGTGCAATAGCTATTTGTTACAGCGTCTTCGTGAATTATTCAGAATATTATCTTGAAATAACGGTCGTTTACTTTGCCTGTGAGTAGTTTTCGTTCGATTAATTCATTCGGGTTTTATTAGACTTTTGAAAAGCTGTTTCAGAAATGGGTACGGACGCGCCGTCGCGCCTTCCTCCGCATAAAGTCATGAATGAATTTAAATATTTTTGTATAATATAAGTACATGGTTTGATGTTATATGGTTACGATTTACTCATAAAATCACAAGATACGTCAGTCTTTCCGTATATTATTACTTTTAGATGTATACAGTTTAGATTCTTAAATCTCAAATACACTACTCGTCAATCTTTCTCGTCACTACGAATATAACTAAGTTCGGGTTTGCGCATAACATAGACAAGAACTTAACATATTATTATAGGAACCTAAAATCGGTATTTCTATATCGTTAAGTTGTCTCGACGCTATACATATAATACAGATTTATATCGAAGAGCGGTCAAAAAATTTGGCGAGAACTGTACCAATATTTAATATGAATTGATTTGAACTAGTTATATTCTATCTTTTGTCAAGGTTTACTAGTTTAGATATTGACGATATGAAATGAAAATAAACGAGTCATTGTGATGAGACGCTCACATTATTGTCCTACTTTGTAAATAACATGTTCAGCGCTTCAGGCGTATTGTACTGGTTTAGTTTTTGTGTTAGATATTAGTCACCATTGTACCGATATCAAAGTATAATGCACAATGGGTTCATATGCAGATTTTACATTAGTAAACGTTATAATAAAAATTATGAACAACTAGCGGACCCGGCAGACGTTGTCCCGCCCTGCTTATAAAACAATCCTTGACAAATTATATACTAAAATGTTCCCCATGAATCACTTTATGCACTGGTGAAAACCGCTTGAAGATCGGTTCAGTAGTTTTTGAGTTTATCGCGAACAGACAGACAGACAGACGCGATGGGGGACTTTATTTTATACTATGTAATGATTCTGTTACAGGTGATTTACAAAACATGTACAACTTCTTAAATATAACGAATCTTAATACGATATTGAATGAAATTTTGCCAAAAATAAAAGCTACTTCGAAAGATCTACTCTTAAAAAATGCACAAGATCATTTGTGGCCATAGTTAGATACCTAGCCGGTCTTGTAATGCCATAAATCTACCAATATCATCACCTATCCGTTTTCTGATATATCTTTGAAATCACGTCCAATATCAATGTAATTAAAATGGAAAACACTTAAAAATATCCCCTTTCCAATAAAAAATATTTTTCTATATCGGCTTATAAAGTTCTAACAAAGATTTAAGTTAGAAATTTGCTTTTTTATATGCATACTTTTAAAACGTTGTTTTTAATTTAATTATTTATCATGATCATGACAATGTAATTGTATGTGATGCGATTACAATAAATAAGGTAACCACCAGTATACATAAACATTGGCAGTTGTCACTGCCATGCAGTACCACACGCCTCTGAGTTACTGTATATATGCTGGTTGACCCGTACGAGTGACAGGATTATCATTATACGATGATAGCCGCAAAGTTGGGAGCAAGCACACTATCACCACGTTTAATTAATGGATTTTCTCACAATTCAGACATTGCGTAAGTGTGCTATATAGCGCGTGTTACACATGTCTGATCACATTCCTCTGAAACACGATTGCTATACTCATTCATTATTTTTTCTGCATTTTGCAATATAATTAAAAGGCCGGTTCCACGTAACTCCACTGAACCCGGTCGCCGTATCTATTGCTAGTGTCACGGCACCTCTGTAACAAATACATGACATTATTCATTCTACCCATTATGGGCATTTAGGATAATGCACTCATTCGCGCTGCAACGTTTTGTTGTTATCTAACGGTATATTCCTGTGTGCTGTGGAGCGTGGGTTGCGAAAGTCGTGAATTAAATTCAAACATAAACAAAATGATTTTACGAAAAGGATGTCGGCCATAATATTTGTAGCAATATTAGTGTAGGAATAGAAGGTTTAGAACTTTAGAGCTTTTGCTAAGCCCGCTTGTCTAGCTATCTCAAATTGAAAATCTTTATATATATATATATGTACATCATCTATCCGTGTGTATGTGACTGAACTCCTCCTAAACGGGTGTACACAGATTTTGATAATTTTTTTTTGTGAGTGTTCAGGTGGCTTCAAGAACAGTTTAGATTCACAATTTGACCCGGACGATGGAGCTGCGGTTGAATTTTAGATATTTTTATTATTGTCAAGACAGGACGGACAACGTCCGCCGGGCCCGCTAGTGTAGTTATAATATACATCCATTTAGTTTATGAATGGTAAGTGCACAGTGTATCCAGTAACAGGCCAACATTTCCTAAAAACACTGCAATGTAAGAGCTGAGAGTTTGAAGCGATGATAGCTCAGTAGTTAGCGTGTTTGGCCACTACGTCAATCGGTACGAAACCTTGCGAATAAGTCAAGAGTTTTCGGTGTAGGAAAAACATCGTAAAGAAACCGTAACACGGTGGTTAGGTTTTATCTAAGCCCGCTTGGCTAACTAATTCTAGTTGAAAATCAGTCACCAAGAACTTGTTGGTATTTTCCGGCACCTGCACTTGATAACCAGTCCCCCTCTAGGCTTCAATCAATCAATTAACTGTGGTCGAACGGTAACAACCTGAAAAGTACTTTAACAAGAAGGTGTAATAGAATGAACCCACGGGTACATAAAGTCGTTTCGAATATCGCACGAGATTCCTAGAACCGGGTGGTAATCGATTCTGGAGTTATAAAACTGAAGCGCTATTTGAATGGATTCGATTTAATGGAAACCAGGAAAGTTTATATTTGCTGGTATAATATAGTAAAGAGAAGTTTTTAGTAATACTAAAAACATGTACATGCACTAAATTTATAAGTACATATATTATATACGTAAGGAAATTGTATTATACCTGGAAGTCTGGCATTAGTGGTAAAATCAAATTTTACCAACCGCGTTCATTAGCATTGTATTATTTTTGTTGTTCATTATTTTTGACATTGCATGTCATTTTATTTGAATCTATTTTTCTATTATAGTTTTCTTATTTTGTATTTTTATAATGGTTTATTATATCTAATATTATATTATTATTGTGAAGAATCTGAAACCTGAAAAAAAAGGCAATATAGCATGCAAACCATAATCTGGAAGAACTTTGTTTTTAACCGGAACAAAAAATTTTAAGAGCCCATCAGACTTCGTAACTATTCGTAATCATACATACAGTGGTACAACAAAATAATCCCACGGAGGGTTGATGTCAGGCAGGCGGCCGATCGTAAAAATTAAGCCAAATCATATACCACAACATGAGAAACATGTTGTACCGACCCTACTTATGTGGGATAAGGGTAAGAAGAAGAAGAAGATTTTCGTAGTTCATTGGTAGCGAGATGGAGAGCTTATTTAAAACTTTATATAAATGTAGATTAAAATTCACGAAACAGCGCAATGAACCCGTAGAATAGTGACAGGTATTCTGATTGTGATCAACCGATTATAGAAAATGTCACACGATATATCTAATGTGTTCCGGCAGTTCTCTCGCATATGAAAACCTGTCCCATTGCAGGGCTTAAGCGTGTCGCCTTTTACGGTCGCCTCGTCACTTCACATCAGGTGAGATTTAGGTCAAACGCCAAGCCTACAGAATATAAAAAAGTTAAATATTTCAAACAAAGATATACGACTACTATAAACTCGGCGTTAATTATAAGTAGAAAAGCTTTTTTAATGGATTATCTAGCGTAAGAATTTTAGAAATTATAAAGTTATTTATATGTATAGATACGATTGTTTGTATCTGTCGTATGTTCTAGTTATTATCACAAATGACTTTTATTTATTTGGTTATTCGGAAATCCAACAGTATATATGTATTTTCATAAAAGAACTTATAATATGTAACATTTAGATCTAAAACAGGATTTCCTAACTTTTCATAATATTATCATTACGCCTTCTTATAGGAGCTAAGCAACGATAATATAATTTATCAAAGTTCCTTTATAATCGCTGAGAGATAGTAGGGTTGAGTAGCTGTATAGGAAATGAATTTAGGAGGACTGTATCCACCACTCACCCGCACTAGGAGATCCTCTTCTTCGGGGTACCCCGGCTTGGTTCGTGGCTTAGATCGCTGGTTTTGTAATAAAGGACACAAAGTCTACACTGGCACTCGGTTTCTTTTAATGAATTGTTAGATATCTGTACCGTTTTTGCAAATGTTTATTAGCGCAGATCACTCAGAGCGGTTTTGTATGTTGCTAGATTCAAAGGTTAACTGTTGCCTTAGAGGGCAGCACTTGCGAACGTTTTTAAAGGTGCGTTCACGAAAACTAGTGGACAGATACATTCCTTTTAAACGATAAAGTAACATCAAAAAAAGATTTGTGCTAACATATAGATTATTACAGATAACAAAGTACGGAACAGTAGCAATGAATCATAATTTAAAACAAAAGACAGTCCACAATACAGCAAGACGATATCAAGAGAACAAAGTCGTGAGAGTCGAGCTAGTTTATCTGTGAGGTGAAAGAGTAACGCAAAATTTTAACACATCGCAGAGGAAATCAGACAACAAAGCAAAAAGCGATATCAAGAAATGAGGTCACAAGAAGGGCTACGCGCAGAGCCGAGTACGAAAGTGAATTACACGGCCCAAGGCTGACCAGTCTCTCCTCAAACCGAGTGACCTTTACCAGTCGACTGATATCCTTGTTCCCGCGACTGTGCCGCACACAGTTTAAAATACCTAATTATAATAAAGTTAATCGGAAACCTTACGAATGCGATTTTGAACTCTACACTAAACACCATAAGATCTTTGCCGATTAAAAACATTAATACGTTATTAATGTTACAAGGTATATTTGTAGCGAAATTTTTATTTCATAAATGATATTATATTCAAATGTTATAAGAAATATGATCCGAATATCTTATAATGTTCGACAAAAAATTATGAAATATATATTAATTACGTAGAAATCTGAACATCACTCAACGTGTCAGTCGTGATTCGTAACGTTATAATGAATACGTATAAAAACTAAGCGTTCAAATAACATGCAAAAACCATAGGCTATATATGCACGAGCTTCACTCGTATTACAGTAGCGTATATACGTGTTTTTATTTAGTTTTCTTTGTATGTATACATTTAATTAACAGCGATCAAAGATAACGCTTAGTGATAATTGTTAATCACTTTGCAGTTCGCCAGTTATTGTTATTTATACTAGTTTTGCTAACAGAGAAATTAAGTCTAATGACTTAATTTGTATTAGTAATCTAATACGCATATTTCTCTTTAATGGATTAAACCTTCGATCAACAATAACTAGATATCAGTTCGGCGCGAAAAATACGTCTCGGTAAATAACAGCTCACTTGAGATGGAAGTTTTTATTTTGTTTAGTTTGTTTGAAAAACAGCCAATGTAAGCATGTTTCACACGCCGCAGTGTATTCAAAAGATGCAAAAATAATACCCGAAAAAGCAATTTAACGGCCGGAGTATCTTACTTTCGCTAAATACACGTTGAATAAGTTATATTTTAAGCTTTAAACTAACAAATAATATCAAATTTTGAAGAAAATTACCAATTTTAAACCTGTGATACAAATGTTTGGCCTCACCCCTCACAAACACGCACAATAACGGGAAAACGTACTTTATTCATTATGTGTTAAGGTTGAATTCACATTACATGTTGTTTATGTTGTCTTTTCATTTTGAGGTGAATAATTTATTGCTTTGCTCGTTTTATCGTAAGTATTAGATAATATTTTGAACATTTGTGACTTTATTACTAGGTGTTATGATTGTAATTAGGTTAAATTTAAAATTGTTTTAAAACTTTTTTTCTCCCTTTCTTAGTAAACAAATAGGTACACATAAGTATATATTTACGCGGAAAATTTTTAGCATCGATTTTGTACGTGACCCTTTATCTAGTTATTGGTGATCGAAGGATTAAACATACTAAAGAAAGGACCAGATGTGTGAGAGAGAGAGGGAGAGAGAGATAATTAATAAAGAAAAACAAAAGAAATACGACTTTAAAACACTGAAATATTTAATTATGTACTTTCATGAATGTTGGATATTGTTAACTAAAAAACATACTTTTATTTCTTCTTTTCTTTCGATTCAAAGACGTGATACATAAATATCTATATAGTCTATATAATTCCCACAATTAAATAGAATCTAATGACCCCGTATACGTTAGCGAGTAGCTAAGGCTAAAGAGAACGTCGAAGAAACAGACAAACTTACAGACGTACACTAGAAACATCACCGTCTGTCTAAACAATTGGATAAAATATAAGAATTGTTTCCCAAAATGAAAATAAAACAGTTCTGTGCCTTTTTCTTTGTCCTATGTTAACCAATTTTCTTAATTTTTTTATGTAGTAACTAGTGACGACCTTTAGCGTTATCAATAAAAAAATGGAAATCGCTTTATTTTGTACTATCGACGTATAGAAGACTTCACGTATGAGTCTCAATTTAAAATACTACAAGATCCTTACACGCCTACGAGTCTACAATGTTTTTTACAAGAAAATCTAAATAAAATTTCATAAATTATGTTCGTATCCTGAACATTGGACTACCACTAATTAATCACAAGTATTGTAATCGCTTTTATTTGTTTCAATGCATCGATTCTACAACATATGACTAATGACAACAATGTCTTGTATTAAAAAAAAATTCAATATCAAACAAATTGTAAATAATATAATTTAAGAAGATACACTACAATAAATACCTGCAAATTTTTCAATTTTTCTAGTCTACGTAATAGATTACATTTTCCCTGTCTATATCTATATAACACTATACTAGCTTATGCATTTTAAATCAGTTCAAAAATACATAAAAACGAATGTTTCACCGAGTTTCATGTCCGCATTGAAATTTTACGTATTCATTGGATATCGTGATCCCGACGCATCGGTTATGGCAAATCTGATTTTAAACGAGCCCCGGTCTCATACATATTTTATTTCAAAATTCTGCAGTTACCGGTCAAATAATGATTTCAGTAGATATGAATGAGCTTGTAAATACTTTAAAAGTTTCAAAAATCGAATTGCAATCATGTACTTCGTAATAACATTTTATTATAGAAGTTCTGAAGGTATATTGGACGTTGAAAAAAAATCGAATTGTTTATCGTTTTTATGGATTCATCTGAAAAGGAATGATTTTTTTATTGAAAAATAGAGCACTTTTCAAAATATTATTTCGCCTGTACTTAACAGAGGTTACTGAATCTCCATATATAAATGAGTTCAGTACCTATTTCTCCTCTGTTTTTCAACGGATTTTCTTTTATTTGTGTTTTTGTTTAGGACGAGTTTAGTTTCACCAATAAAACAAAATGGAAATCGTTTTTTTTTCATAGTATCAACGAATCAAAGAGTTTATTTGTAAATCTCTATTCGCCATACTTCACGCTTCTTACGTCTACGATTTACGATATTTGTACAATACTGTGTATTTGTACTTTGGAAACTTTATACTGCTTATTATGGTAGAATTTTGTCTGGACGGCCATTAGTATTGTTATAAGGACTAAGTGATGTAAAAATGCCTAAACCATATGCAGGTAACCAAGTAATTCGTAACATTTAGTGTAATTATAAACTGGAGAGGACCTAACTAATATTTATAAAATCAACGTCCTCGACTTTTTAGTGAAATAATTTCGCAATCACCTTGAACATTACACATCATTAGCATGCATAACATAAATAATTTAATATAATAAAATGCCAAACAGAAGACCGACAAAAGTGATAAATTTAATGCCAACATAGACATAAAATAAAAATTAAATAAACAACTTGGAAATATAGAAATCCTTCGAACTTGACATGAATCAGAACGATTTTCATTACGAAACAACAGCAACTAAATACAAATAGATGTTGTTATGTTATACACTAGGTTTGACCACAATCTAATCTGATGTTAAATAGGGAGTAAGGGGTGTCAAATAACATCTAAGACCTTTAGACATCCAAGCCAACCTCACTTGCACGTGGTACACCCTGCTGAATAACGAACGAGGCAATGGCGAAAGCGGGGTGGTAGGGTTTTACAGCCTGACTGGGTCGCAACCACCATGTATATGGCGAAAAAGCCCTTCATAATGATTCGCTTTTGCGGGTCGCGTTTCGGGATTAGCCTGGGCATATCCAGCTTTCCGAAGGCCGACATGACAGAGGCGACCGGCGATGGATAGTGTATCACTCTGTGGTCGCCATTGTTTTTGGATTGTACTGTGCTTACCATCAGGCACAGTGCAGACATTTTGCCGTGCTACAATAAAAAAAATATAACAATGTGGTCTAACACGCTAAGCCTAGAGTGTGGCGGCTGGCTCTCAATTGCAGCTGTCGGAACACATCAACGTGCGTTTGGGCGACAGATTGTTAATTTGAGGGTGGTAACTAGCCAGACGGGATTAGAAGAAGCTTCCTCTCCTTTTCGCAACCGAAACACGCGCGCCGGTCTTCGGAGCCACAGTTTTGCGGTAACTCTTATCTGGGCACGAACTAAAAAGTTCACTACATCTTATTTTTGCCGACCGTGAAGCTGTGGAACAATCTCCCGTCCAAGTTTGTTCCCACCTTCCTATAACATGGGGTCCTTCAAGCGTAACGTGAAGAGACATTTACGCAGGCCGGCATGACAACGACGACCGACGGAGTAGTATCTCTCTGTAATCGCCGTTGTTTTTGGATTGTACTGTGCTTACCATCAGACACCTTGCAGTCACTTTGCCGTGATACAATAAAATAAAAAAAAGCCCTAACATCGTGCTATGGTTTCACCACGATATTTTCCTTCACTGAAGCTCCGACTCAGTTGCTATAATTCGAACCTACGTCCATCGACGCGGAGTCCGAACACGCTATCAACTAAGCCATGATAAAAATTCATATACGTAACTGTTACCAAAATATATAATTCTAATTAGAGTTGTATAAAATTGGAGAGTTAACATTTAGAAATTATCATAATGATATATCCAAACTAATTAATAATCATGGTGTTGCTGAAGGAAGCCTCCTGTAACGGCGCTATTGTTAGGAGCTCGTTTATGAATAAGCAATAACGCCCGGGACACCCAGGACTGCCATTTGTTTTCTAGTATATGGTGTCCGTACTGTATCTTGATTTATTAGTCTCCTAGTCTAGTCTACTAGTCTCCGTCCGCGACTTCGTTCGCGTGGAATAGTAACTTTGGGCTAACGCTAACACGAAGCGCAAGCTCTCAAGAGGAAAAACACCCTTTTTTTTTCCTCGAACTGACTACGCTATTGACCCTTCAGGGTCTTCACAGCTTCACCGGACTACTAAGGCGAGCGCTTAAGGCACTCAGCCGATTTGGTTTTTAGGTAACATACACAAGGGCGCACGCGCACCTCGGCTTGGGCTGTTACCTGGAAAAAGTCGCGTCTGACCTAGCTAACTATTCTAAGCTATTCATACATATATACATTTGTGAACCATACAATCGAAATTGCATGATTCACAAATGAATACGTGTATATCGGAATGACGGAAAAACACCCGATTTTGTAATATGCTTCATTAGTGTGATGATATATAATAATAGCCTATAACCTTCCTCGATAAATGAGCTATACAGGACTGAAAGATTTTTTCAAATCGGACCAGTTGTTCCTGAGATTATCCCCTACTAACAAACTTTACCTCTTTATAATATTAGTATAGACTACGCTATAGCTATATATAGCTCGACGCACTTCAAAAAAAATGTATAACTTATTTCATGACAATTGATTTCAGTTTTGTTTTTGAGTTATGAAGTAGAAAATATGAGTGCATTTCACCGGATGTGGTCACGATAGTCAAGATCAATAAATAAAGGGATCCTATATGTCCTCCTGGTCCTTGGGTAGTACTATCCAAAATTTACTTGCAATCTGTTAAAAGTTAACAATAGGCAGTCAACTTCGTATTTCGAATATTAATCTCTTTTATACAATTCCAACAGAATATCGACGTTGCAGCGTTTAAATAAGACACCTATTTCGGCATAAAAATAAACAAGCATATTCGTCCTCGCACAATGTTAGTTACAATTCGAAACCGGCCGAAAAGACAAGTCGTCACAGTCTATGTAACATACCGTATCACGTGTATATATCGAATTTCGCAGAACGACGAGGTCGTACCGGTGTTTTTGTTAACCAACACGTATATCTTGATCGCCGTTCACCACGAGGAAACGTTTACTACAGAGTCGGACACGTGCGTCTTTTAATTTGAAAAATAAAAAAACATAGAACCGGACGGCGACGGCTATAAAATATTAAAAATCACAAAGTCGGTCTTAACGGAGGGCCATAGTTAAGTGCATTCCGTTGTCGTTGCAGATATCCGTTGTACAGTTGCCAAACTGATAATGGTAAATATACGGTGCCTTAATAGTTATTCTAGTAATAGAAGCGTATTAAATAAAACCACGGATATAATTTTAGTTATTTATTGTATATTTGGAGTGGATGGGTTTTAGGTGCGTGTAGTGTGTGAATATATTCCAATTGAGTGATTGCTTCTGCTGGCTAACGAAGGTCCTCCTACTGGGGTTATTTAATTAAAAAAGGCAATTGTTTGCTTGCGCAGTTTTAACGTTGATGTTCCCCGTATCTACGACCTTTCGGACGGGCCAGCATATCGGGCTCATATAATAAAATTATTTGCTTACCTTGCACTCTGCCTTACATGCCTACATTGTGTCCCTACATATACTATACAGCTTATTAGAAAATAATAGTATACCATGTTTATAGTTAACTAGCTGACCCGTACCCACTTCTTTGGGTGGTAAGCATTTATACTTTATCAAGCTCTGCAAATTTTCTATAGAATTCAATCATATATCTCTCATCATTAAGGCAACGTTCGTAAGCAACGTATTCGTTCGATCGTTTATTTTCCGACTTACTTTGCAAATCCGACTACCACAAAAAAGTCTTTTTATTTTTCGGGTTAATATATAGCCTATGACACTCACAAATAACGTGGCTTTCTATTGGTAAAAGAATTTTCAAAATGGGTTTCTTAGATCCAGATATTACCTCCTACACCCTCACAGACTCTACCTCTTTATAATATTAGTATAGACTAGAGATAAGGCCCTACTTCCAATGAGGAGAAGCGTGAAGCCATCGACAGAACGAGATGGAAAATAATCGTGTCTGCCCTTTTCTCTGACAGTTTGGGGATAGGAATCGAGAGAGAGAGACTATGTTTATGGGCAACTAGCTAGCTAGTAAAGTGATTTAGATCGATCCCTCGTGAACAGAACTTTTTCTGGATGAAAACTATCCTACTGAATAATGAAAACAATCTTTTTTTATATCCCTCACAATGTGTATGTAAAATTTTATGATGATCAGTTGAATGGCTATTGCGTGCAAATGTAACAAACAGACACACAAACTCACATTCGCATTTATAACATTAGTTAGGATTAGAACTAGTTAGGAACAGAATGCAATTTTATATTTGTGCAAAATATTACTAGAGATATATCAGGTGACTCTTTAGACAGTAGCAATATTTCTGGAGGACACTCTGCACTCGATTCTCGTTCTAAGTCAATTAAAAAGTAGGTGCTTAATATTTGACCTCATTATCTAGAAAAATACAATTATAATAATTTCCTCTAAACGCCTATGTTAAGGCACAGTGTCAATGACCGTCTGGTGATTTCACTTTCACTTGAAAGTGAACGTGGGAACGTCAGGAACAAAACAAAAGGGTTTATTTGCCCGTTTTACTATCGAAAGTTATTAACTCCGGGTCGCCCTTTGTAGCTTTTGACACCGGTCATTGCATTTTGGTTTATTATTTTATTTACACGTTTGTAGCTATACTTTTGAAAGTCTTATCAAACAATTTTTAACTTAGTTGTTCTTGGTTGTTTATTAGTATTTGTTTTAATTTTATTATTTCATATGTTTAAATGTGACCATGAAGTGTCACATCCTAGAATACTGCGAATGTCTAAACAGTCACCTGGTATATGTTTATTTTCTCAAATTGAGTGATAATCAATCTATATTTTCATGTCTGTATCTTCTTACTCTGGTCATGACATATTATGTATAAATAATTATTGCAATAAAAAAACTACATTCGTTCGTTTTCCTGTTCCTGAGAATTGCGTGTTTTGTATCTCTGAATCAATTTTGGCGTATCCTTTCCAATTATATATTTTGAACATTACTACTTATGACCTGTATATTATAACATTTTTTCGCAGATCTAAGTTACTCCCAATAATTTTATCATTTGTACTTTTTCCTAAAGAAAAGATATGTAGACTAGGTAGTACTCGTCTTCTAAATCATTTTAGCTTTTTCGGAGATTATCCCGGATAAACAACAAACACATTAATTTTATTCTTTTTCCTCAAAAAGGAGAAGATTCTCAATTCGGTTGCATTTTTTTAAACGATTCTTACATCAGAACTTAGCCTTTTAAATTAAATTAATTTTATTATATATATATATATATATATTAATTTACTAGCTGTTACCCGCGGCTCCGCACGCTCTTTTTTAAAATGTATTAAAGAAATGAAAAATTGTGGGTGAGTGTGTACATTACAGAAACGCTTTTTCAAAAACATTTGTAACTTCGACACGAACGCCATCTACTGTAACATGTAACGTGTACATTAGATATATGAATACTAATAATATATCGAATGGGATGGGATTTATCATCAGCAACATACCTGGAACTTCAACCTACTATATACCAAACTCAGTGCTCACTAACACTATATAAGAAAGTAATGAAAATTATAAGCTATACATTATCGAACAATATATCTTAAATCTTTTATTTTATAGATAGATATAATATGCCCGTATTGTCGATATACTTAAGTTATTCTTATACGTTGCTATAATAACTGAGTTATGTAGAAGCAAACGTGGTAAATAAGACAATATGGCCGCCAAATTGACCAAAAAGATGATATAATTCATATTACATACAAATATATGACTTTCAATTATGTATATTTATTCTTGGAGTCAGTAAGGCACACGTCTCACGTCATCAATTTCACATGGACTAATACATAGGTAGCAGTCAATCACTACATAGTGTACCAATTCAAATAAAAAGAGAATCATTAAAATCGGTTCATAATTAACTAAAACATCGATTAACATGCATGAAAAAAATATATACAACCGAACATAGTAACCTCCTCCTTTTTCGAAGTCGGTTAAAAAAGTCCTCTGTCAGCTTATCTGTTCGCGATAAAGTCAAAAACTACCATTTTCATGCTGTTTTCACCAGTAGATAGAATGATAATTCATGGGGAAGGTTTAGGTATAATTTGTCAAAGTTTTCATTTTATTATCCGGGCGGGACAACGTCTTCCGAGCCCGCTAGTTATCTGCCCGTAAAAGCCCCGTGAAAGTCGGTCCAATCAATTAGGAGATAGTAGGATATTGCGGACAAAGTCTTGAGAAACAAAATAAAATAGTTACTTCTTATAAGGTGAGTTATCTTCCAGTGAAAGTCCCGTGAAAATCAGTTCAAGCATTACGGATATTCCACTGCGGCCGAAGGCGAATAAAAAACCTAAATTACTTTTTATAAGGTCTGTTATCTACCAGTAAATACCCCGTGAAAATCGGTCCAACCATTTTGGAAATAGCCATGCGGACGAAACCGCGGACAAATAAAATAGAATATGTCAACCGCTATAATTTCGGCTATCTGGCAGTAAAAAGTAAAATTCCCGTAAATATAGGTCCAGCCGTTTTGGAGATTACCCGCAACAAACAAACAAACAGAGAAATATACTAATATAAAAATATAGACAAAGTATAAAGAAATTTTTTTTTGTTCATTTGTAGCCTTAGCCATTCATCAAAAAGTTGTTATTTTAATTGTACATACATAAACTTTATTTTTATAATACGTAATAGAGAACAAATAAAAAATTAGAAATAAAAGTAGTATAAACTTTTTCCATAGGAAAACAAAATAAACTTCGAAAATGTTTGCGATAGAAACTTACCACGTTACCATGGCAACGTATATAATACTAACGCTAACGAAATCTTTATTTGAACAATTTTGTTTTATGATTATGAAGACTAAGAAAATAATAATGATGGATAAAATAATGTACGACATATTATATAGAAGATTTGGCGCTTATGCCTTTATTGTAACTTAGACATGGAATAAAATTGATTAAAGGATATATAAGAAATACCTATATTGACAACTTCAGAATTGGCAGTATGGATTAATTCCTTCGCCTGTCCTATTGAACGAATATTATTACTACTACTAACGAAATCTCTCAAAAGGAAAAAAGTGCCCGATTTTGAAACATTCTTCATTGGTGCTCTGCTTCTATTGGTCTTAGCGTGATGATATATAGCCTGTAGCCTTCCTCGATAAATGAGTTATTTAAAACCGAAGGATTTTCTCAAATCGGACTGGTAGTTCCTGAGATTATTAATTACTTTTTCAAGGTCTGTTATCTACCAGTAAATACCCCGTGAAAATCGGTCCAAAGTAATGCGGACAAAATATAATAATATAAAAATATAGACAAAGTATAAAAAAAGTTTTTTTTGGTCATTTGTAGCCATATCCATTCATCAAAAAGTTGTTATTTTAATTGTACATACACAAACTTTATTTTTATAATACGTAATATAGAACAAATAAAAAATTGGAAATAAAAGTAGTATAAAATTTTTGAATACGAAAACAAAATAAACTTTGAAAATGTTAGCGTTGATACTTACCACATAACTTCAGAATTGGCAGTATGGATTAATTCCTTCGCCTATGAACTATTTGAATAGGAAAAAAAAACTTTGAAAATGTTAGCTTTGATACTTACTACATAACTTCAGAATTGGCAGTATGGATTAATTCCTTCGCCTGTCCTATTGGACGAATATTATTACTACTACTTACTACGTTACCATGGCAACGTATATAATAATAACGTAATCGCTCAAAAGCAAAAAAAGTGCCCGATTTTGAAACATTCTTCATTGGTGCTCTGCTTCTATTGGTCTTAGCGTGATTATATATAGCCTATAGCCTTCCTCGATAAATGAGCTATCTAAAACTGAAAGACTTTCTCAAATCGGAATTGTAGTTCCTGAGATCATAGCGTTCAACCAAACAAACAAACAAACAAACAAACAAACTCTTCAGCTTTATATATTAGTATAGATTATATTTTATTATACCTATTTATTATATATTTAAATTAAATTAAATCATTTTTGAGAAAGGGGACATATCCCATTTTAATTTTATTAGCGTTGGACGTTGGATTTCCAACATACACCTCAAAATCGAATAAGAAATGTATAGATTGAGGTATTAGAAGGTTACGACAATCAAAGACTAGGTAGGTACATACCTTCCCAACTATGTTCAAGGACGTTTTGATGCATATTTTTAGAGTAGATTTCTGCAAGTCGCTTTTATTTACTGCTAAAATATCTCTATACCAAAATCGTATGAAATAGACGCGAACTTGTTATTATGCAAGCGACGTAAGTCTAAGACGGTGAAAATAATTACGTCATACACTGTCACGAGATTAACCGAGTGTAACCGTCGACGTAAATAAAAAATTTAAAGCATATTTACCTCATTCTACACGTTACGAAGACACGCGACGAATTATTATTTTTTATATAGTCGCATTTTAATTAAACGCTACACGTTTACATGTTCTGTTCCTTTGATAAAATGGAAAGTACCTACTGGTGATTAGTTGTACGCGGTTACAGTTTGTTTAGATCCGAATCGTTTGCGACGGATAGGAAAAATTGACCCATAATCTATATACTTGTATATAAAAATACTGGAATGTATGTAAGAATATCACTTCAAAACGGCTGGTACCAATTTGCGATACTTCTTTTTAAGTGACGCTTCTTATGGCACGATAGGGAAACAATTGTATGGGTGCAAACCATTACATTGGCAATATCGATATATGTATATGTGGGATTATTGAGAACACAGTGGAATCTGGAGAAATAATCTTTAATTCGTCTTTACACAGTTTACAAGTTTTCTTATAATCTTTATTGTTCACCGCTGACATCTCAAAAAAACACAAGTCATGACACTTTGACTTTTTTAAATAAAAATACCATACAAACAGATACGAGTCATTTGAGCCGTCTTTCAATTTACAGATCAAATGTAGACACAAATATTTAAAATATACAATGAAATATGTTTATTATTGTTTATTCATTCCCACATATATATAATCTTTACATATAATAAGAAAGAAAATCTAACGTCTGTGCTTTAATTGTGAAAAAAAAATTTGCAGGTATCTTGGAATAAGTAATAAAATACATTTCAATCAATTTAGAAATGTCTGTCTGTCTGTTTGTTTGAACACGCATCACTGCTAAAGTATTGCGTTCATAAATCATAAAACATATCCGCGAATAACATTTAGTCTTGGTTTAATTAAAATCGGTTCAATCTATCAAAAGTTATTGCAATTTTAATGAGGACGCGACATAAGTACGAGAGAATGGCAGATAAGTAAATGGACTTAGTATATTCAGATGATTTTATTACTCACTGTTTTTATACATTAGGTTCCACGTAAACGCAGTTACAGGCACAGCTAGTAATTATATAATGATATTTTTAAGACTTACTATCAGATAATATATAGCTGGAAATTTTAAGCAGTTTCTCATATAGTGTACAAGTGAACACTGAGCGGGTTAAAGTTCGTGGCGTGCGTGTCCGTACTAACGGATGTTCTTGATAGAACATTTTCGCAACTTCATTTCCATCTTCTCACAATTTTAAATTCGTTTAATAAAATTTAAAAACGCGTGCGCGGTCTCGGGCGACAGCTTGTATTAAAATAAAGACAGTGTACACATAACGCGCCATAGTTTTATAATATCGATTTCCGTCTTTATGAAAAAAAACGTGGACCATGCAATTTTATTGCTTCGATTTCAAATCAGCACGTAAATTTAGACCAAAGATCATATCAACCACTTATTAGAAAATGTATGTTTTATACTTAACATATGTAATTTTAAGTAATTTGCTAATTAGCTTGTTGTAAAAATTATTTCAATTAACTTGAATTGATAAGATAGTGTAAGAAACGAAATATTTTCGCATTGAGATAGGCAATACTCATGTATCTATTATGATAGATCACAAAGAACGTTGTAATACCCAAGTGTGATTGGTTGAAGAATGTTTCCATTTTATTCATCTTTATATAACTGTCGCCACTAGGTGGCATTATTTTTTTCATGCCAAAGGGCAGCAAACTGGCAGACGGCCCATCTGATGTTAAATGGTTACCGTCACCAATGAACAACTGCAACACCATGGGCATCACTGTCACATCTATTGCCGCTACGCTCTGTATTTGAATCACTTTTCGAAGAGCCCATGTCATAACTCTGGGGAACGCCGTACCGGGTAACCCATTCCACATCTTATTATAATCGGTACAATTTATAACGGACGCACTCGCAGGAGGTTACTAGTCGTTCATAAAACGGGTAAGAAGACTATGTTATCTTGTCATAAGCAAGTGCCTAGGAATAAATCACAGCCTCCTGAGAAAGTAAACAACCATATGTAAACAAAAGGGCAAACGGATTGACACTCCGCAACATACGCCCTAATCCTAACATTCGTAATTGATATTATAAATATGAGTGTTTGTTTGTTTGCTTGATACGCTTTCACCCCATAATTACTCAACCGATCATCATGATTTGTTACAGATTGTCCGGGGTACAGAAAAGGAGTTTTAATCGGAGAAAAGTACTGTCCCCAGGGAATGGATCAAGTCTAGCTTACCGTGAGCGAAGGCACAAGCAAAAGTTAGTAAACAACATTCAGATAAAAAACTGAAAGTGACGTTTCTGAAAATATTCAACAAAACGTTGACGAATTTGAATTTTATCAAAATAGAACAAAATTCGTGTAACCATATTTTACCGTGGAGTTTGCATATAATTTACCGTCTACAGAAAATCATTCACAAAAGAAAACAACACGATTATTTCAAAGGGCGATTCCAATGTAAACATGTTTCTGAAAAACTCAAGGGGCAACGACCGCACTGTAATATAAAAAAGTACCGTAAATGAATAATTTAATATGAGTATACATATCTATTTAAAACCTTAAAACAACGACCTATTTGAAGGTGTAAATGCAATAGTATTCGTGTAATAATACAAAAACGACCACGTACAAACAATGCAAGAATTTTTTGACAGGAAACCATAAAATGAAAGTATAATGCGTAGTAAAACTAGAACGCGATCGAGCACTTTTGATTATTACGTTACGTTAGTTACACTTCCTGCTCCCCTGTCTAAACGAATGCAAATTAAAGCCCGATGTGACAGAGCGAGTAGTAGCTTTTAGACAACGGTGGCAAGGTTATCGCGTGACAAGCCACCATTGTCCAGTACATTTATTTACCAGCCGGGTCGCACACGGAGGCGCTACGTTGCCGGCACATCAGCTAGCCACACATGCGATGTAGGCATTAACACTGGATAATTATTGTCGTACAATTTAGATTAGTGCTTCGTTAATTCGAATTAATTTGGATTTTTATTTAGCAATTTATATCGTGTACAGAGGCGAAAACAATTTTATTCTTCAAGGATATTTTCAAGGAGGTCATGTATAATGCAGAATAATAATATATTATGTAAAAGAGCAAACATTATTTGCCTAAAAAATCATTACTCGGGTGATTTAAGCAAAAATTTAAGAACGGACTTTGTTATTCACTGTAACACTAATTTACTCTTTCATTAATTAGGCTATTACGATGCAGAATTTAATTCTTTATTAAATTTGATAACCTTGATATTTAAAACAAATTATACTAATTAGTATTTCATCCTATTTTTTAATATTTAGTTTCTACTTATGGAACAGTTTTAAACTTTACAACAACAAAGACTACTTGCAACATAATTCGTGTAAGGTCTATAAAGTTCTTAATAACAGTTTTTTATAGATTTTATTATTCACAAAATTTCACACGCGGTCATTCAATTCCAAACTGAATGTAGGATTAATTATCCTAACTTAACAACTAATATATCGTCTTAACGAATGCATCAAGTAATGTTTTATTGAAGTGAACCTCTTACTATAACAATTAATAATCCCCAAAAATATCCATTCTTCCTTGTTATTGTAGGTTTTTTGTATTTAAGTGGGCCTCCGGCGTTCTCACTAACCGAACGAAACACAACAATGCAAGTACTGTTACTTCACGTCGGTGTTTCTATGAGGGGGTATTACTACCCCGGACGAGCCGATGCATTCATGCTGAAACCAGTAATAGCTTCAGCATGGCTCTAACCACCTACACATAGGTATATTATAAAATAATAGTATTATGTCCTGATCGCTGATATAATAACAAGTTTATTTTTTTTAACATATCCAGTATTAACATATGCACTGAGAACGTAGTTCAAATTTTGCCGTCCATAAGGTTATACATTTTTTTTTATGACGACATGTACATAATTTGAAGATATTTAAAAATAACGTACAATATTAGGATCGGCTAAAATTGGATTTGGCTCTTTTGAAATGTAACGACTCAATTTACGTATACTAACGTATATTATATAGGAAACCTGATTAAATTAAACATTGCAAAATAAGCTTTCTCCTATTATAAATTTTGCCTAATAAACTTATCTTGTCATTCCTATTTATATTAAAATACTTAATTATAATACCGTTACCGAGGAAACTAAAATTAATTATGTCATATATGTTATTAATGATACACTATTAATAATAATAATAAAAAATCAAACTTACTCGAGAATACGCTATACCGAGAATTAAAAATAAATCTTAATAGATTTGTGATTTACACAACAAAAAATAGTCCGACATTATCACTACTATATATTAATAAATAACATGTTTCCGAATTAATTGTCTACCAATAAAAATCATAATGAATGTTCAAGGGTCACTTTACGTTAAAGACAAAATAGCGAACAAACAAATACTGGAAAAAATATCAAGGATCGATTCGTACGACAAGGAAGCGGAAAATATACGCAAGATTGAATTATTATATACGGTGCTTATGGAATTACATCGTAAATTAGAGCAGTTTGTATGTAAATTGTTATAAATCGACTGAGGAATCGATAGATGAAAACTCCACTAGAGCTGTGTGCCCGCAACTTTGCATGCGTTTATCACGCAGTTACTATTTTCATCCAGTAATTTCATTTCTAACTAGCTTTTCCTCGCGACTTCGCTCACATTAACGTATACATTTGCGTTTCATCGGGAACAGTATTTCTTTTTCTGGATGAGAGAACAAACAACAAACGCGTAACAAACAAACTAACTCACATTCGCGTTTATGATATTAGTAGGTAAGTCTATTAATCTAAGAAACGCACTTACGTTCCGTTTTTTTTTATGACATTGCAGGCAAACGAGCGTGTGGTTCACCTGATGTTCAGTGATCACCACCGTCCATCGATAGACACTAACAACACCAGGGAAGTCGAAAGTGCGTTGCCTGCCTGTGTTTGGGGGAAACGGAGGGAGGGTAGAGTAAGGGAAGTGAATAACCGCGTGAATCGGTTCAGTAGTTTTGGTACATTAATGTATTTTCTTTCTTTCTAATAAACATACATTTATTGCCTTTTGTCATAGAGTAACGAAGCTGCGAAAATGCAAGGGGTTTCATAATTCTGTGAGTAAGGATGATCGTTTCTCTTGATCATCTCGTACAAAAAATTATAAAATTACGTACCGTATTCTTTCGAGGTATAATTAATCAAAATGCTAATAAGACTTTTTTCTATAGTAAAATTATCTCATCCTCATAATTAATTGGCTGGCGACTAGCTACGAGCTTCGAAGAATAACTATTTTATCCTCATCTATATATAAATAACCGAAAATAAAACTGTTCAACGTCTTTTTGTCCTCTGTTTATCAACTCATTGTCTTTAATCATTTCTTAGTAGCTTTAGTGTTCTCAGATTTGCTAATTCATATAGTTTTTATCATACCGTCGACAAGTCAAAGCCTTTATTTATTTATACATCTTTCTTCATTATACAATAATCGATTCTTACGTCTATAATCTACAATATTTGTTCAATACAGTTACACTGAATACAGTTTTTACTATTGAAAAAGGGAATCAAAATGAAATGTAAGTAATATTATCTGTACTAGTGGGCGCGCCCAGTGGTCGACATTCGACCATAGTTCATTGATTTTTTTTAAGTTTGAATTTTATTAGGGTTCTTTTGTCAAAGGGTATTATGTTATAATATCATTGTTTAATGTAGAATGAAAAAGGGTAATTGTAACGTAAGAGTAAAATAATATATACAGTCGAACATAGCAACCTGCTTCACAACCTTTTTTGAAGTCCTTTATTGACGGATGTCAAAATGTCTATTTTATTTACATGTCTGTGTATATGTTGTGTAAAATTGAAGCAGTAGTGTGAGTAATGCATATTTTAATTAATTTAATGTACTTCTAATGCATTTTATAAAAAAATAAATAGCATGCACTGCTCCTCGATATAAACTTTAACTATGCCAAAATTCACATTCATCTGTTCGCGCATTTCTTTAAAAAGGGATACAAAGTTTAGGCTTCACGTATTAATATATAATATGATATCAAACAGGGACAAATTGAAGCCCTTATTATAGTCGATTATCGATTACAGGACGACAACTGGTTTTACTAAAATATGTAGTCCGGTGAAGCTGTTAGGACCTTGGTAGGTGGTCACTAGCGTTATTAACTGGAGAAAAAAAAAGTAAAGGTAAGCTAGCTGCCAGGTTAAGACTATCTCTTACGACAGTCCACGCTAAACTAACTTAGTAAGTCGCTGTTGGGTCAATCTATGCGATCTGACCGTCGAGCGATATTACTTAAAGTTATCAAAAAGAATACTTCAATAATTTTTTTAACATATCATTATTTAGTCTCACGAACCTCCTCTATAAATGCATTCTAATTTCTGTTGTTCAATAATTAATCTAGACGTTTTGTCGACAAAGAAAAGTCTTGATGTTTTCTTTATGACTGTCCTCTTTATTTAGGCTGGCAGTAACATTGTTTACCGAAAAGTTTGTATTTTTAAGGAAATATACGTTAAAAAATACATTAAACACGATCACATAAACTTATTATTTTTGCTACGTTAGCCACCAATTGAGGAAATCGAAAATTATTAGTGATATTATCAAATTAGTAATTACAAGCGGGCCCGGCAGACGCTGTCCCGCCCTGATTATAAAACAACCTTGACAAATTATATACTAAAACATTCCCCATGAATCACTGTATCCACTGGTGAAAATCCGTTCAGTAGTTTTTGAGTTTATCGCGAACAGACAGACACGGTGAGGGACTTTGTTTTATACTATGTAATGATTACAAGTGTCGTGATAACTTTAATATTTTATTAAAATGGTGGCCCGCTGATTATAACTTTCTGGAAAGTTTATTTGAAATCTCAAAATTAACGTCCGTGTTATTACTTCTAATCTACTTAATTAGTGCACAATAAACAAACTAAAATCATGTCATGGCAAAGACTTAGTAAAAGGACATAATATCAAACGAAACGACAAATACACGACAACAAAAAAAAAACCACCGAACTAGATACTACGAATAAAGCATTTATCAGATGACATCTTCCATGTACACACACACTTAAAGTTTAACTTTCTTCGAGGTCGATTGTAAGCAAAGCGGAAAAGGACAAAACGTTTTACCGCGAACAAACAAACAACGTTCTAGGAAAGCCGACACCGATCGTTGCTTACATGTACATATATATATTCCCAAGCTTTTTGCGATCGAGCTCACACGGCACATGCAGGACCGTTGAATGTTGTTGGGCAACGGACAAGCGCGCCTGTGTGAGCCGGTAAACAATAAACAATGTCAACTGTGCACTACACAGCGCGTCCTTGCATTGTGTTACTTAAGCGAGTTTAACATCCGAACGAATAGATTTACGTACCCGATAGTTGAAACTTTGTCGGGCTTTTACAATAAATCATTTAGAATGTCTGAACTAGCAGTTTTTTTTATCAAGCTCAAGAATCGTGGTGTTATTCATTTTGTCACGGGATTATTTTTTATTTAAATTTATTTCTACCCTTATTTTTTTGTATGAATTTTATTAAAGTATTACGAATATTTTAAACGAAAATTTGATCGACAACGTCAATCGATAGGTATATGGAAGGTTCGAGTCATGTAATGCACTGGAGCTATCGGTGAAGGAAAGCATCGTGACCAAACCACACCTGGGCCTTCTCTAAGTCTACATATCTAGCTACCGCTCTCAAATCGGTCATTTGTCACCAAGCACTAACAAATAGATGTATTCCGGCAGAAGTACTTGTCCATATTGTTATATAATATTAAATGTGATCGTCATCGAAAGTTAGGAATCTGTAAATTCACAACAAATATATAGAATTTATTCCTCAAAGCATCAAATAAGCTACCATTCTGATAGGTACATCTAATGTATAGCATTAAATTATTTATTTCCAGTACATCTTTATCATCTACATTTTTCAATTCTCAAGCCTCAAAAACGACTGTTATAGTCGAATCTGAATAAGGTCTATCTTTTATATACCGACAAATTAATTGTATAAATGAAACAACAATTTTATATAAGCTATCGGTGAAACTTTTGATTCTCCGAATAACCAATTCTATGGTGAAATAGGAAATTGCGAAAGAAAGGCTCGCATGCTGCCCGTTTGGAATTCCTTTTAAGCGGTGCACTTAGATGTTTCCTGCACGTAACACGAAAGCCGTAAACACCGAAACATAGCTGTTTAAAGAATCTTACGTGGAAATGTGATTCACGGAGCATTCGCAATAGTGGGCAAAATTTTAAACCGCATATGCGATGCATTCCGTGGGCGTTGTTTAAAATCTTAAATTTCAGAAAAGAGTTAAATATTAAAACTATAGATACTATAGAATGAAGAATGTACGTAAACGTTGTCAGAACAGGGTTTGTATGAAATAAAATGTTTGAAAAATCGTACGGCAAAGTGAACAATAAAATATCACCATATAAAGAGAGAGTGAGACAGGATAGTTGGTACATCTTACGAAGCCGAAGTGTGCAGTTAGTTTATAGATAACCCAACTGACCTTTTTTTTTTTTTCGAACAGTCTATGCTATTGACCTGGCAAGGTCTTTACAGCTTCACCGGACTACTAAGGCCGAGCGCTTAGGGCACTCAGCCGATTTTGGTTTTGGGTAACATACACAAGGGTGCACGCACACCTCGGCTTGGGCTGTTACCGAAAAAGACGCGTCTGTCCTAGCTAAACTATTGCAAGCATTCATACATATATGCATTTGTGAATTATGCAATGAAAATTGCATGATTCACCAATGAATACGTGTATATCGGAAATGAAACGAACTAAACTATTCGATTCAGTTCGATTGAGGGAAAAAAAGTAAACCCTCCAACAATGTGTATGTATGTGCACGTGTGTTAGAGAGATAATCTCATATGTGTGTTCAAATGATGTAGGTGAGTCACTGTATCGCGAAAATAATATCAAGAGGGATCCGCGCGGGGACGACCTAGGCTCGAGATATTATTGAGAACCGCGAGTGTGCGGGAGCTAATAGGGATCGATTACAAAAGCGTGGGCGCAACACACATTT